>CM039679.1:3930945-3935945 GCA_022537955.1 Schmidtea mediterranea | reverse complement strand
ATTGGCATGGGTTGCTGAATCAACTTGTATGATTTGTCTACCAAAACAGAAAACATTTATGAACCGGAACTGTTTCCAACATTAAGACTTGTCAAGTATAATCCGCTTTGTGTGAATGTATTTGCAAGCGGAAAAGTCGTTGTCATGGGGATAAAAACACTGGAATACAACACTATACTACCAGAACTATTTAATTTTATAAAACTTTTAAATAATAATCTTAATACCGACGAAGAAATACTAGATTATTTATTAAGCACTGATTGTGTTTAAATAGATTCAATTCTGATCGACGAGCAAGAAGCATACGTATTCGAAACAATTATGATGAAGAAGGAAGAACTGTTTCCGAATATGTAAAACAAACTTTCCTATTGTGCTCCTGAATACTTGGCTACACGGATCTATCAAATGACAGGAATCAACATTGAAGAAATTGTACGGATGCATTACGAATCAGTTCAAGGATCTGGTTTGAAATGTTTAGATGACTGCATTGTTTGTGCAGATCCCTCAATGTTGACTTGTCCATTTAGATGCAGATGCTGCAGGGACTACAAGAAGAAGGAAGTTGTACATATTTTGTTGACTGAGCTAACCCTTTCTAAGGCAAAGAAAACTAAAAGTGATATAAAACTCAAAGTTTATTGATAACAATTATATAGTTACAAATGATCATAAAAAAATAAAAACATCGAAAAAAACAAAAGAGGCTTTTACGGAGAAGGGGTGGCAATATGATTGTACCAAAAGTAAAAATCATTACCGACAGCGTTACACTTAGATATTTGTATTAGTTTAAAATGGTGTACATTATATTGCCACCACCTGAGAAAGGGCTAAGAAGAGCTTATTATAAGCAGATTTGTGACGATTTTAATTAAATAAATTTTGATCTTTTTACGTGTTTATTTTATGTGTTTATGTGTTGAGAATTAGTTTTTTTATTAAGATTTTAATTGGTTGAATTATTATTATTATTTTGTTAACACTAAATTTCTTTGAAAATTTGATCGTTATCAACATGTATAAAAAACTCATTGTAAAATTATACTAAAAATTTAACTTAAAAATCATGCTAAAAATTCTATTTAAAAATCATGTTAAAATTTCATCTTTAAAAATCATATATAAAATATTCAATGATAAAATTGTACTAAAAATTTCATCTTTAAAAATAATATATAAAAAATTCATAGATAAAATTATAGTTAAAAATTTAACTTAAAATAATAATTACTTAAAAAATTAAAATATAAAATTTTACATTAAAATATAAAAATTTGAATTTCAAAAAATCGCGCCAAAAATGTCAAAAAAAAATGTGCGCACACAAAAATTAATTATCTTGATTACATAATTATGTAATCAAGATGATACGAGAATAATTACGTCAATACGTAATTTAATCAGTGATAACCCCCCCCCCCCCTCTATTTATTATGCAATGGACGCAGAAAACTACCTACTTGTAGTCATTGAATATATCTAGTGATTCTTCTTCAGTTGATATTTTCCCTACTAATCTGTGGCGTTCAGATAATTAATATAAGCAATCCTTTATTGGAGACTAAAATATTCCATATTTTTAAGAATGATAATATTTAAATTTGCAATAAATTTTATATAAGATTTCTTTATAATTGCAAATTTTATTTAGAATTTATTTTTGGAGAGGAAATTTTTCAAAAGTAAGAATTGTATTAATTTTTTTTTATTTCAATGATATTTATGTTAATTACTATTTCAATTATTACATTTTTAATTGGAATCAGAAACCTTACATTTTAAATTTTCTTTCTCATTTTTGTGTAAAATTCCTAAATTGTGGTATACAGCTCACTAGATTATTTCTCCACACAAACATATAATACACCCAGTTGTTTAATAAATTTTACAACAAACCTCGAAGAGTAATTGCCACAATAATAATAAATGAGGGTCCTAATGACTATAAATAAGGGTTTTGATGACAATAAATGATGGTTTTGATGATAATACATAACTGTCTTGATGATAATAAATGAGGGCTGTAATGATAATACATAACTGTCTTTATAATAATAAATAGGAGCTTCAATCCCAACAAATGAGGACTTTAATGACAATAAATAAGGGTCTTAATGACAATAAATGAAGGCTTTTATGACAATAAATAAGGGTCTTAATGACAATAAATAAGGGTCTTAATGATAATAAATAGGAGCTTAATCACAATAAATGAGTGCTTTAATCACAATAAATGGTGTCTAATGAAAATAAATAATGGTCTTAATGATAATAAATAGGGGCCTTAATGACAATAAATAGGGACTTAAATGATAATAAACCCGGACATAAATTAAAAGTATTAGTTATAAAAAAATTGTCATGCCGACAAATAACTAGATTCCTCAACATAATCATTTTACTCAATAACGCAAAATTCGCTTTCCTTTTCGGCACAACAATGAATTTCAAACACAAGGAGCAAAGACTGTTTTTTTGCATTCTAAAGTTTCAATATTATTAAAAAAAATCTTTTCTGTAAGTTAGCTGCTACTTTCAGGGATTTCCTATGGTATTTTGGCCTAGGTTTTGTAAACTCCAAGGAGATCGATATATGTATATGTATTTATATGTATTTATATTCACTTTATTTCACATTTCAGTTGTGTTTATAATTCAATATTTATTTTATAAATTCGTTTTGATTGAAAATTTTAATTAATATAATTCTAATTAAAAGTTTTAATGAAAGTTTTGAAATTAATAATTCTGATCAGTTCAGTTTATCTTTATTAATGCCATTTATAAATTATACTTTCTTAGTGAATTAATCTATTTAAATAACATTATTAATTAGTTGAAGTGCAGTATTGATTATATACTAATTAAAATACAGATAAAGGTAGGTAATGAAAATAATTTACTGAAATTTATAACTATAAAAGTGTTTCGATTCCTTATTAATAAATTAACGACTAAACTTGGTAATTTTTCATATGAATTGACAAACACGATTTTTCAAAATATTTTCCGATAATTTACCTGATACTGATCATAATAAAATTCATTAAATAATCTCAAAATATATGTGAATAATATATTTTTAATGCTGATTTTTGGGTTAAATTATTTTATCATCTAAGCCCTACAAGTAGTACGTTATACAAGTACAAGCAATAGCTCATCAAACCCTTAGATAACATTTTGAAATTAGAAATGTATTTTTTCGAGATGGTTGTCTATAATCATGCTCAGTAATAAAACTTCCCCACCCAATCCGAGAGCCAGTTAATGACTTTTAAATTACCCTAGACCGCATTGGTGTTAAAACAATTAATATTTTTGTCCATTTAAGATCACGAATAAATAACAATTGATTATGTAAAATACATACCCGAGTAGTTAAAAATTTCTTTGGTTAAATGACGCTAGCATTAATGTTCAGACGGTTATGAGTTAAAAGATAAAAAGAATAGTAAATTTTTAAAAAATCCAAAATTGCTCGTGGGCCACATGCGGCACGCGGGCTGCGTGTTTGAGACCTCTGATTTAAACAAATAAATTTAAGTTAAATTAAAATCACTTCATGTAAACAAAATATTAAAAAATAATAATGATTCTCAAAGTAAATATTCATTCAGTGTTCTCTCTAGGCCCTTTTATATGGCTGGTTTTATGTACCACCCGGCTGATTTTATGAAATAACCGTTTATATTTTGATCAGTCCATATTATAAACTATCTCTAGTACACTAATTATGGAAGTTTATTGCAAAAACAAAAATGTCGGTTAATTATCAAATCATTTATCTAGTTTCGTTTATAGCGTTGAGTATTTTGGTTATGCTTAATTTACAATATTTAAAATTGGTTTAACATTAACGTTTTGATTATGATTACTAAATTTGGTTGTAATACACATATATAATTACGTAATTACTAATAAACTTAGGAGAATAATCGTTTTCATTGAGTTCGTGTAATGCCTGTTGAGATGACAGCAGAACATTTCATAAATATTGCTAAAATGTATTGAGAGGTGTTTTTTTAAATTGATTCAATTGTATTGACTAAATGTTTCTGAAATAACTGAACATCTTTATGCAACATATAATTCATTCATAGTTAGATGATAAAATATCACAAAATTATTAGAAAGTCCGACTCTGTTTTAATATATATTTCGACAGTTTCACTGTCTTCATCGGGTAGGATAACAAAAAGTAAAGATATTATAGATTTATTGAACAAATTTTAAAATGATAATCAGTTTACACAAAATAACTTTATCAATCAATTTACAAATTTAATTTTTTTTAATAAACAAGGTTATTTAGCAGAAACAATCCACATGCACTCGATTTACCATTCAAGCTTTTTAAAAACATTCAAAACAAACGTGCAATTTTTTTGAACAATACAATTTGCTGATCCAATTACCTTATCAACAACGCTTCACATATAACACGTTCCTAATAATTATTAAAATGTTTTAATAAAATTATCAAATCATTTATGGGTATTTTACTAATACAGTCATTAGTGTGCTCAATTATATTAGTCAGTATTCTAGAACTCGAGCACAGAGATGACGGAAAGTCTGTCCAATGCATGTGACATTACACCCATTACATGTAAATTTATAAACAAGATCCGAACACAACCCAATCGGTGTTTTAGACTTACTAACAAACATATTGCGTATCTTACATGAATCAGAGACAATTTAAATTACCAAAAATCTTGCCTATCTTTGA
Source organism: Schmidtea mediterranea (assembly GCA_022537955.1). Lineage (NCBI taxonomy): Eukaryota > Metazoa > Platyhelminthes > Tricladida > Dugesiidae > Schmidtea > Schmidtea mediterranea. Next base: position 3,931,201 of record CM039679.1, on the reverse strand, counting down.
AAATCTTCCGAGTACGTCAACACAGATATTTTTAAAAAATTATAAAAATTTGTAATTTGTTTAAAAAATTTATAATATTAATCTATAATCGCTGGTTGAGTGTCCCATTATAATAATGAAATCACTGTCAACGTTTATTGCATTATTATGCCACTAGATCTTTTTTTCTTTATTTCACATTATAGGTTTTCTTAATTATAATATATAAATTTTCGGCACAACCTTTTAAAGTATTTGGAAAATAACTGTCGAAAAT
>CM039679.1:3848445-3925945 GCA_022537955.1 Schmidtea mediterranea | reverse complement strand
ATTTAAATTCCATTTAGGCAGCAAAGGCCTTGGAATCAGTATTCTTGGCATGGGTGTTGGTCACAATGTTGGGCTACAGAAATTAGGGATATTTGTGAAGTCCATAATACCTGGCGGAGCTGCTGAAGAAGATGGAAGGTTAATAAATTTTTACCTTTATCATCTTTTTTAACATCTTTTTTTTGGTATCCCGTGTATTTTTATCGTACAACTTTCATTTTCATTTAGAATTCCTTAGAACAATTTTTATGAAGCAGCTCAAACTTTACACTATAAATTTGGGTTGCGTCACCATATTTTTTAGCGAATATTTCGCAATAAAATTCGTATTTTACTAGAAAATGCAATTTTTATTTATTTTATTTAGTAAAACAAGGTGAGAACACCCATATTAACAATAATGCACATGTGTAATCGATAATAATACTAATAAGAATTGATGAACTTTTTGCTAGATTTATTTTGAAATAATTTCAAGTTAATAGTTTTTCCCATTCACATATTTGCGAAAACTAATTGACCAATAACATCTCATACGGAGACACTGATTGAGATTATTAGATAATTTCCTTAGGAAGTTCAATGTACCTAGGTCTACAGTTGTGTCGGTTAGCAAAACCGTTTAAGTGAAAAATTGTTTCATTGGTACAAATATGAATTTCAAGAAAATGTTGATCTATGCCAATCTAATTAATTATGCTTCACATTTCTTAAACCATATTTTTTATCGAGTTTGTTGAAAGAATTTTTTAGAGAAATTGTTTAAAAATCAACTGATGTTGTCTTGATTGTCTTGTTCTAGTTTTCTCTTTATTATTAACTCGATAAATAGCGCTAACCTTTGTCAACTGTGGGAAATTTTACCAATTATCTCGATATTCACGGGACAGGCATTATTTTATCGTATAATAGGTCGTATCGTTTTGAATACTCAAATAAACACAACGAACAAGTGAATAATTAATAAAAAATATTTTACTCGCTTATAATGTGTGTTTTGCATTTCTGCTTGCCTTTCTAATAATACGGATTTTTCAAAAATTAAAATTAATTCACCTAATTATTCCAAAATTTAGAAAATAACTCAATAATAGCAGAAACGCTGATAAATTTGATTGTTAGTTGATAATTAATATATTAAATTACGACCGATAAATATTGCAATATAAAATCAATATTAATAACAATGTTTCATTAATTACATCACATTTAATATTAAAATTGAATTTATTTAATTTTACATTCATTAGTTTTCTATTTTTAATAATTAAATTTTAAAAAAATATCTTAAAATTGTTTATGACCTGATTTGAAAGACGTGGAGGGTCTGCATTTAGCCCATGGGCAAAAGGTTGGACATCACTGCTCTAAATATTTAATCGATTTTTCAAAAATAAAAACTCATGAACATGTTCAGGAATACATTAAAACGAAACAGAATAGTTCTATTAATCTCTGTTATTCTTTCATAGCTTTTCAAATCATTATCAACAATAGAAAATGTGTATGAAAAAGTCAATTTTTTCTGTAAAAAAATGCAAGAATCGTCAAACCAACTTTAAATAGTTAAATTTGATTAAAAACAATAATTTTAAAAAGATTCTGAAATCCGCCTTCAGAAACTAGGCAAAAGTAGGGAGTAGATGATATGAACTGATAATTAAAAATTAATTTATTTTCATTATGACTATAGATCAAAAATAAATTCTTCTGTAGACGTACTGGAAATTTGTGTTACATTGGAAAATTAAATTCAATCAATGTTAAATAATTTTAATTAGAAAACTTTATCCAAAATCTTCATGATAAACATTTACATTCTGAATTATTGGATCACCTTTCTATGGTTATTCGACGATTTTCTATGCGAATTTATTTTAAATCTTTAATATTTCTTCATGAATTTCCTTCACCTAATCTTTACAAGATCAAAATGTTCTTTTGATTTTCTGTTTATCTATGTTTAGACAAGATAAAGATGAGCAGGTCTAACAGATCCACATATAAGCATCTAATATCACTTTTTCGTGTTGATTAATAATATAAATAAAAAATAATTATGCAAATCATAAACTAACCTAATTACAAATATTAGTATTATTTCATTAAAAATAATGCTTCCATAATATTATGTTTCTTATAACCTTTAACTTAGTTGCTAAATCAACCTATAAATAACCATAACCTGACCTTTTCGACCCTCCAATACCTTGGCTTACTAGTACATTATTAACCTTGACCTATTACACAACAATGACGCCATACATGAGGTAGTAATTTAATCCAATTATTTATGATCTTGTTTTTAATTAATCAAATTAATAATTTGAAAACGAATAAAAGTAAAAGAAAAAATGGCTAATTTGTTGGAAATCTTTATATTAATATTTTAATATTTTGAAATTAGTTCTTAGTATTTATTCTGAGATTTCCTCTGAAAAAAATTTGTAATAAATTTATACAATAATTTTTCATTTTATTTTACTACACATATATATAATAATAAAAAAATTCCATAAAACTAATCTCATCACAAATTGGCTCAGCTCTTGCCGATGAATACCACAATTGACTTGCACTTGTTTATTAATAAATATTAACTTACTATGAGAAACTCATTATTTTACTGAACAATAGAAGCATTTGAATATTCCAATTATTAACATTTTAATTAAAGTTTACTGAAATTTGTAAAAGTATTTGTCAAAAATTTTTTTTCTCATATTGATTTATTTTTTCTACTATTTAAATCTTTTTTTCTTCATAGGATTCTTCAAAATTTTATTTTATCTTTTTTTATTAAGTTTTCAAGCATACGTAATGACCAAATTCAACCATAAATTGTTTTAAAGTTACATTTTCACATCAAAAAATCCTAAAGTTGACAGTGCTGAAAATTTGAACTCAAATTAATCAAATTCATACGTGATTTCCAATTCTTTATTATTATATTGAAAAAAAACATTTTCTGAATCTCGATAGAAGTTTTACTTTGTTAATAGAAAGTGAAAATCCTATTTCATCAATGCAAAAGAAAGACTCATCCGGAAATTCATTTAGAAGGGCCGTAAAATTACTTGCATAATTACATTTCGCATTTCTTGTTAATGGTGAAACTATAATATATTTCAACATATAATTGAGTTCAACTCAAGCTCTATGTATATTGTTAAAATGTTCAAAGCACTGCTCGATTAAGAATTTTTATCGGTTTTGCCAATTTAGTAATTCTTGCGCCTCTTCTTGAGATTCGTGATACTATACCAAAACCCTTATATTTTTAATCAAGTTTTTAATGGATGTTGTAGGAATGAATTTCAGCGGATTTTCATTCTTCTTTACTAATTGTTCATCTTCAACATATTTTCATTTCTCGCTTACCCCTTGAAATAATATTTATTGTCATTTGATATTTATTAAAACTATTATTATTATTATTATTATTATTATTATTATTTTAATTATTATTTATTATTATTATTATTAGTTTTATTAATATTATTAGTAATATTATTATTAATATTAGTATTAATAAAATTTTTATTCTTATCTTCGAAAGCTTAATTGTTTATTGTTAAAATTTAGATAGCAAAATCTCTGTAATGTCTGCAACATTTATTTTTTAATTCATTTTATTTAAATTTTATTAAAATTTAAATTAAATTACATACGCGTTATTTAAAATAACAAATTTATAATTTTGTTGGAATATTATAATTCTTTTAACATGATTGCCACACTTTTCAATTAAAAAATGTTCTAACAACTCTTCAAGATCATCAAACATTCATCAATAATTTTTCACTTCGAAATTCAATCGTAGAAATTGCTGCTTTGTTTCATACTAGTTTCAGCACATTTAAGTTCAGCCGTTCAAATTCAGATTCTAGTTACCGAGAAGCTTATAATAAATCGATTGATTCACAGTAAATATTATCCAGGCAGAACAATCTCGCAAACTGACACAATTCAAGGCCTATAAATAACGATCAGATATTTGCAGAGATGCACTTGGAAAATGGTTCAGGACGCATTTTTTATTTTTCTTAAAATAATTAAATTAAAATTGAATATTATATCACGATTTAATCTGCATCAACTACAGACTTTATATAAACTTTATACAGGCTTAATGTAAGATTTATACAGGTTCAATGTATACTCTATGCAGACTTTATATTAAAATTAATTCACAATTATTTTTATATCAATTAAAAATAAAATAATTTGAAGCTCTCGTAAATTCAATGTTTCTAATATCGTTGCACTTTTTAGTTTTGTATTTATTTTTACTAACTTTCGATACGTATTTGCAACAATTGGAATCATAACAATTTAATTAACATAAAATTTTAACTCTTTCAGTTGATGTCAGTTTATTACTAGGCGGTTTAAAATGTTCCCGGGCAGTTTTGGAATGACAATGAAAGCAAACATGATTAGCCAACCGTTTTATTCCTCAAAGTCCTTCATTTTCTATAACAAGATGCCATCTCTCCACAAGCAACCGAATCTGATTAAAATACCAATTTTGATCTTTACTGGCTGCCCGGGAACTTTTTACACAACCTAATATCTTAATCAGATTTTTAAATATTATTTAAATTTTCTTAAAAATTTAAATTGTTTTAAAATTTTCCATAAAGCCATATTTCAGTTCAAGGAAAGTTCAAAATTAATTTTCTTTGAATTTATTATGTTTCAATTAAGACAATTAGTTATTTGAACTTATTTTGCTTTCTCAATTTATGTTGCGTTAGCAGTGGAAAATAGTTTAAAATAAATTAAGTTTAAAAACCTTTTTTATTCATGTGAAAAATTCGATGGAAAACAATTTCCGGATTACAATTACAATTTTAAAGTGAATAACATTTTGCATAATGTTCCATGAATTCTCTAATTGTAATATCTGCCTGTTTCTGTCAATATTTAATTTCAATAAATCGTCATCTCATTGTGAATAATTTTTCATTGAAATATTGATTGTGAAGTGTTTGACATTGGATATGGCATAAATGGCACACTGAAATGATGAGTGATCAATCACCAACATTCATCACACTTTTAAACTATTGCAACTTATTTACTTTCTAAAATTTTCCGTTTTTTCAACGAATTTGTCTAAAACTAATTTGCCATATTAGAACTTGATCAATATTGAAATAAATATTTTTTATATTGCACTTGTATAAATCGAATTTTCAAATTTATTGTTCAAAGAAAGAAAATTAATTTATTTGCGTTGAAAGGTTAAAGTTAACTCGGGTTTCTTTAGTTTAGTAAATTTTAAAGTTAATTTCAAAGAGTTGAAGACAACTCTTTTGACTCGACCTGGGTTGCCCAAAATTCAAATATATTACTTAATCTTCTTTTAGCAATAGTTGTGCTATATTGGATTATGTATCAAAGTATCCTGATCATGTAAAGAATTGTTAATTTTTCGTATAGCACATTTTGATAATTTTATATCATTACATAATTTGTAAAAACTATTTCTTGTCTGTAGTTTTCGAACACTACCTAAGTCATTAATTAATGTAAATAATTATTAATATTGATATTATGTTATTTAAGTATAGATTTTTGGAATCAGATCTATTACGAGCATTGTGTTACGATTCATCTCCCATTTTTCTCGGATCTTAACAATATTAATCAAAAATTTTTGATTTAAAATTGAATTATTATTGTGTCATTTTATGTTGATTCTGTGATAGAAGGTCCTAAATTTATTTTAAAATTTATCACTTTTAGTAATTATATAAATCTTCAGCACAATACTATTGTTTTAAAATAACATTTTTTTGGTATTCACTTCCGATTGCTTTTCGTTTTGCAATGACATAAAGGATATTTTTATTATTTAACTACGAATCAGTAATGACATCGATGTTTTACTGATATTCACAAATTCTGCTCAGCTTTTTTCTAATGATTTAGATAATTATTTATTGATTATATAAAATATCTATATAAAATTTGCCTTTTTTTCATTTTTTTAATTAAAAATGCGAAAAGGTATGAATGTTGCACTTTTTGAAACGCTGGTGTATATAATTAGCTATTAGTATACAATGTATAACTAATAACTAATTATTTATACCAGTGTTTCAAAAAGTACAACATGTATACTATACGTGTTAGTTATTAAAACTACAGTGCTATGCCATAGTAGTAGTTTTACTAACACAGTATAATTATGTATAAATAACCAGCAGTGCAGTAGTATAATTTTCAGTTGTGGTCCGTGGTTAAGACACAAATTTTCAAGTATTCCTTGAATCTCAAAAGGTTGAGAACCGCTAACATAAATCATTTATATCCATTTATCTAGTTTTTTTCACTTGCCTGTTGTTTGCGGATTGTTTGCAATATTTTTATTCACAATATAACTTCATATCTTTTTTTTCAACCAAAATAGCAGGTCGACCTCTCATTTTTTTAAGGTTAAAATCTCTCTGAAAACATTTTTGAAATCAATGGTCGTTCGCTAACGTTACCATAAGGCAAGGAAGATTTTGTCTTCCTTGAAGCTTCAGCACCTTCTAAACACAATTTAAACTCGTACAAAAATAAAAAACGAAAATCTTAGATTGATAAGCTGTTCTTATTAATCTAAAGAAAAGTAAAAAGAAATTGTAAAAGAAAATAAAACTAACTGCAAAGTTGCTTGTTTAGAAATGTACATAGAATAATATATACATTTATCATAGAATAATTATATTTTCTACGTTATATTTTAATATCACATTTAATCTATTGATACTTTTAAAGCAATTTTTACGGCTAATTCACATTAGAATTCAAGTGTACGATCAAATTGTTGAAGTTGATGGTCAAAGCTTGGTTTGTGTATCTCAGGAATTCGCGGCTTCAGTATTAAGAAATACTCATGGTGTTGTCAAGTATGTTATTAATAATTATTTACGTATACCTTAAACCTTGAATAATTTTGGTGTTACGAAAACAAGATGTCCCCCTTTACAAATGAGTCTCATTATACAATTCACATATATTTATACATATATATCTTTTGCAGATGTCGTGTTATAAAGGGTGGGGGGGGGTAACTATATAATATAACATGAATATTGTCAAATTTCAATCTACGTGGAAAGCATAGCAGAATAATAAATATTGTTATTTGAAAATCTCTACTTGTCATTCCAGAAAATAATAAAATGAAATCAATATATTGATAATTTGTCAATAACAGAAATATAATTTTATAATGTTTATTATTTTGCCAGTTACAATGCAATTATATATTGTTGGATGCTTGTTATTGAGCTTTGGGTTTTAGCACCCTTTTTAAAGGTTCTCGGTGGGCTCCGATGAGCGAGCAGATCACTTCATTTTTTTCTCTCAAATAAGACATCCTCAATTCCTCTTTATGACAATGCACATTGTTTTATTGATAAAGCTTGGAATTTGTTATTATATTATTTGCTATTTCTTATTAATGAGTAAATTCTTAAATTATTTTTCCACATTACTGGATTGCCTACTGAACTGTAAGAAGTAATTAGTTTAATGAAATTTCTATTGACATTGTCTGTGTAAAAATTTGTTTTAAAACTTAACTTTTTTAAATTGACTGTCAATAATATATACAACTGGAAACTTCTTTACGACGGCTTTTTGACAATAATTTTGCTAGAATTATTTATACAAGAAAGGGCTTGTTATTAAATTATAATGACTGAGACAATGACAATAAGTAAAATATTTTGATGAACTACATTGATACATTCATATGAAAGAGTTTTAAAATCATACAAAAACTTTGAAGAAATTATTACTATCAATAAAATAATTCTGAAAAAGTTATAAACTAAAGATTTATTTATAAAAAAAACCTGCCTTTTCCATCCTATCGCCCTCAAGGGAGCAATATAAACCACGTCGAATACTTTTGGTATTATATGATATATAATATAGTCCATATCCATTAATTTACATTTTATTTTTCACAAAGTTAGAAAGAATGATTTTTTAGACACTTTGTTGAAACATGATGTATGAAACTGACAGATATTTAAAATCATGTTGCAGTAATATTAATAATAATGTTATATCACTTATAAAGAAATCAGAGGTGAAACATAAAAAGTCCTTATAATTAATAATAATATCAATAATAAAATTAATATTAATATTAATAATAATATTAATAATAATAATATTAATAATAATATTAATAATAATATTAGTTATAATATTAATAATAATGCGATACATTAAGTGATATCCAGTACATTTCCCAATAGAATACTAGTTTCGAGCTAATGGCTCTTATCAGTACTATGCCGGAAGGCGCTCAGATTTCTCAGAGACAAAACAATTTTCAAACTTATTTGATGTTTAGTGCATCAGGATAAGTGTTTAACAGTGTTTACACTTATCTGGCGCTCAGAGAAATCTGAACGACTCATGGCATAATACTGATGAGAGCCATTTTTCGAAACTAGTATACCATTTAGAATTGTATTGGATATCACTTAATGTATCGTATATTATTTGAAAATAATCAGACACAGTGATTAATTAATAATAATAATAATTGTTGAATTTGATTTTTCCATTCCGTATTCTCTTGATTCCACTCAAGAAATTCTTTTAATGTTTCATCATTACTTTGTAAAAAGAGAGATAATTGTCTTAAATATAATTTATATATTCGTTCCTTTTGTTCATTCCTACCATCAACTACAAAAGGTGACTTTCATAAATAAGATAAGTCCCCCATATTAAGTATCCTTTGGTTAAATGAGTGCCAACTTGAGCAATAGCAATTTCAAAACATTGTCTAATTTCTTCTTTATCAGTTAAATATCCTAACATCAATTGGCAATATTCAAACCATACATCGACACTTCTATAATCTTCAATTGCACGAATGAATGGAGCACGTATGAAATCTTTGTCTGAATTAATAGACTTCTCATCATTGGTCCAATCAATCCACATTTCAGGGGACAGTTGATAATAAATATACATAGTTTCTCTTGATTCTCTTGCTTCAATCATCTTTCTGAATGTTTTAGTGCATTAATTAACTTACAATGAGAATCATTATCAAGAGGATTTCTTAAAACATTTTCACTTTGCATAATTTCCGCTGAAAAATCTTCTGATTCCGAATCACTGCTAAATAAATCATCATCGATCATATGAAACATTTTTAAAATATGTTTATTTATATGACAAATTCGTTTTATTGTTAGCAATTTAATTTATTAAAAATAATTCAAACTACAAATCCGCCAAAAAAACTAATAAATACTAATTCGAATAAACAACATACAAACTAAAAGTAAATTTTACATAAAAAATAAAAAATGAACTTTTATTTCAATATTCAACATAATAATAATAATAATTATTATTATTATTATTATGGACGAAATAATTTCGAATTTTCGATTTGGATTAATAAATTTTTATGAAAAAAATTATAAATAATATTATAAATGGATAAAAATCTGAAATCAATATATCTAAAAATATAATCTTTCTCTCAATTGTCTGGTAATCCACACTTTTATTCGCTTCTTTACTTATAAAAATGATCAAATATTAATTTTTTCATATTCCCACGTGAATATACTAAGCAACAGGAAATTATTAATTGTGATCGTATTTATTCTTCTTTCAGAAATAACAATCTATCCATTAAAACAATTTAAATAAGACATTTTGGTTAATTTTCAGACACTCAAATATGATTAAAATTTTATTTTGAATAAATTCGAATAAGTTTTTTTTACACTTTTCGGTTTGCGCATTTAATCATCATATTTTATGCAGTGTCACACACTTGGAATTAATTATTTGTTTCGAATTTAATTAAAAGTAATTATTGTACTATTAGACAAATGTCATTTGATTTGTGTCGCAAACCTAATATCCGATTATGTAATTTTTTTATGTGTATTTATATGCTGATTAAATATTTATTCCATTTCAGTTTCTCAATCGGACGTGAAATTGATAAAACTAACAGTGAGATTGTAAGATTAGTAGAAAGATCTCTGCAAAATTCTGGAGCAACGTGAGTAATATTTTGATTAACTGCGATTACTAAAAAATTGATTAATTTAATTTTAATATTTTTTCGAATATATATTTTATTATTAAATTTTATTATTTTTATTGTTATATATTACTTGGCCATTTAGGCATCAGACAGAAACCGCACCAACTGCTCCTTTAGCTCAAATGGAAGAAATTGCTAAAGTATTCATTTATATTAAAAATTGTTTTTTACAGACAAACCTATGTTAATGTTCTAGAATATCTGATGTTTCTCTAATATTAAAAATACTCTAATAATCTCTTGTTTTTACCTTAATTATTGTACCGTGGAAAAGAAAAGTATATTATGTCTAATCATGCTTCTCAATAAACTTGTTATCACGCAATGTCTTACAGATATTTTCTTTACTTTAAACGTTTCAAACAATTCTAATCCTTTTACCCAAAACCTTAAAATAGCTCTGTAATAAATAATTTTAATGAGATTGTTTTGAAAACTAATAAGAATAATTAAATATGTGCACGAGACAATATTTCGTTTATAGATCGAAATTTATTTTCCTTCGTAATTAAAGTCTTTGATCTATAGGTATAATGAAAATAAATGACATATCATAAAGAAAACAGCTGAAAGAAAAACAGAGAACAAAGGATTTATTCTCCTCTAGTGATGAGAATCCATATTCAGAGAGTTACAGATATCCTAATGATAGCCAAAGCCTTTTTACTAAATTGAAGGAGTTTTGAACGTATTATAGAGCACTGAAATGCAAATGGTTTTTATTCAGTGAGGAGGGGCATATTTGTCATGTTTTATATATATTATATTTGACTTAATTATATAGTTGAAATTCAAGCAAAGTTTAATAAGATTTTCTCAATAAAAATTAGCCTTAAAATCGGGTCACTGGAATAAATTTTTTTTTAATTTGTTACATTTTCCCTTAAACTATCTGGTTAATTATATTTCTACAACAATAATAATTTATAATTTGTGAAGCATCGAATATTTTGTTTCAATATTTGCTTTTTATTTGGAATTTTTTTAAAAATTTTTCCATTTCTCTTACTTTATATATCAACGATTGATCTGAATTATAAGCGGATCACAACTGATCGCAACATTCGGCTTTCATATAACATTTCATCAGATCAGCTCATATTTGATCAATTTCTCTATTATCTCTATTAATTACAACATTTTCGTTTTGATTAGTTTCAAAAGATTTAGATGAAGAACTATGAAGGATTTAATTAGCTTTTATAAGTTCTAATTTTATTATTTCTTTAATTGTAATTTCCCCCAAAAATTGCAAAAGTACATTTTTTATATTTTTCTTATTAGATGGCAGTGATAAATAAATAACAGAGAGGGAGCGAGAGAATTTAACAGCTCATGATAAAATGTGTTCCAATTATTTTAAATTAAACAGTTTTTTTGAATAAAAACAGAAATTTTTATAAACTGTTTTTTTTGCTGACATATTTTTGGTATTTTGTGGCTAGATTCTAGTGATAAAGCCTCTAATCTCCTTATTGAAAGCTATGTGATCGTGGGATTGTTAACATTATTTGAAGAAAACAAGTCCATAGACGTTCAATCATATGATGTTAGTAGCCAAATCTGGTCGCCTAACAAGAGAATTTGCAATCAGGAAATGTCTCGAGCAATAATGCCATTGTTTGACGTGTGGCAAGTTGTACCGTGCCATTGGAACCAAATATTTTTGAGATCTATACCATAAAATAACTGTGTTGTCATGCCCGATTACGCTCGTCATTTTTTATTTGTGAATTCCGATAAAACATAGTCTAATGATGATTCGAGTCCGAATTACCACATAAATATTGACACGATTGGGATGTATTTTCTTCTCTTGTAACACTTGTGTGTTTTCTTTACTCTAAATGAGGCAATTTTGATTGTTTACGAATCCATCAACATGAAAATGGGCTTCATCGTTGAAGTTGTTTTTTGGAAAACTCACTGTTCGCTTGAACTGTTAGACGAACTCCATATGCGTTGTATGGTCTGTTGGTTTGAGCTGTCGGTTCAGTTATATTTTAAGGCTCGAAGACGCAAATCTTTCGAGAGAATTAATTGTATAGTTATGTCGAATCGATGTTTCCGAACTCTGGACAACATTCGGGTTGACAGACTTGATATTTTCTTCTGAGCAACCTGAATGAACACGTAAGGATGGACTGGCATCCGCAATCCAACCATTCTCCTCGAATATTTAGATTATTCTTTTCACGTGTGATACACTTGGAACATTTTAATTATCAAAAATTTGACGCAATTTACGAATCGTGGTAGTCAATTTTTTACCATTTTTGAAATAATGTTTAACAGCTAGCTGTAACCATTAAAAAAATGACGGCCTTTATTCATTTAGAGTTTAGATTTAAATTAATTAGTTATTTTTATTTTCTAGTGGTCTAAAAATCCAAACACATTTTTTTTCTATAAAGATATTTTTATTTATTTATCCCTTTAGATTTTACAAAAACTTTGTCTAGAATATAAATTTGATTTGTTATTATTATTATTATTATTGATACTGACAATTATCAGTAGATCATTAATTTATATAATTTTACAATCAAAATTATATTAATTAATGAGAATGCGTAGTTGTATCAAATAGCAATTCATATGCAATAGTGATTTAACTGTCATAACGGTTTCACTGTAAAAGCACTACTGCACAAATGGCGCAAACTCTAAATTTTACACTCTTCCGAACACATTTTATTAAAAGAAATTATGTGAAACTGTATTTACTATTAATATAGTGCTAAAAAGATATAAAGCAGGGAAGTCCAAATTGCGGCCTATTTAATGTTCGAATGCGTCCCACTATCGACACATTAAAAAAAATTTTATATTGAACTTTATCAAGTACTGAGCACATGAGTCTTCGTGAAATTTAATCAAAATACTTTACATTTAATAATTTAAATAAATAATTTTAAAAACAATATAATTAAGTGAAATGCATACTAAGTTATAATATTGTCAAATTCTTCGATATGTAATTAATATTAGACAGGATACGGAAGTAGATTATTTAAAACCTAAATTCGATTATTTTTGAGGATTTCTTAGATTGGTTTTTGATGTATTGAAATAACATTAAATTATGATTTCCTTGTGGCATACATGGAGACATATAAAGGTTACAATATTTGGAATGTTGTAGTGTTGGAAATAAACTAAATTCACATGATTTTGTTTTATATTGCAATTTTTTCATTAAATTTAAGTCGATATTTCACAAATAAATCAACTTTTTAAAGAATCCACACTCTTACAAGCGAACTATGAGCTTCGTGACCTTGAAAAAAGGCTGCAGATTCTAAAAAAACCTATACTACCCTCAAAAATCTTTAAAAAATTGAGACCATTCCCCATGATTAAGATATTCTGGTGGTTTTGCGGTCCAGTTAAATATTAAAGTTTTCAATGTGGCTCATCAATTTAAAAGTTTGGACATCCCTGGTACAAACTGATTATAATATTGAAGAACTGTCACCAATGAGTTAACCAAAACCTGATGGTAAATTCAGTTATTTATTTGTTTGGAAAAATGAAAATATTCACAGAGGAGTCTCAATAGTTTTAATCATTTACACAGATTTTGCTGTTAATTGTATTTACCAATCTCATTTGTGCCAGTGCGATTTTATTCAACTGCCTGAATAAATAAATTTATTTTTTAATATATTAATTATTGTAGGCATAGAATTAAAAGAACATTGCCGTTGTATCAAAGGAAACGATAATTACGCTCTGAAAGATGTAAAATAAACTTTGGAAACTTTTTTATTGCAGAATATTCCTATAGGCATTTCAATGGTGAAGTCAGACAACATTTCATAATTATATTTCATTAGTTCTTTTTATCATAAAGTATAGCCAAGATATTCTAACATTTCTTAGAATGTTCTTCATTTTGCTGAGAATTTCAATTACATTATAGATGGGCAATAGTATATCTGATGCATCTCAAATATATATAATTGTTTTCCTTTTAAAAATAATTTTCAAACGGGTTCTCCACTCTCCACACTGTATTTTGATCACTGGAATTGAATGAAATAATTTTGACATATTTTCGTGAAAAATACTTTCTAAAAAATATTAATGTCTTTTATACTTACTATTATATTTTACAATAATTTTAAATAAAAAAGTTTATTTAGTATTTGTTTTATTTTATTTGAATTATTATACATAATAGAAAACAACCCAGACTTCAACTGAGGATTCTCATTATTTGCCTATGTTGGATAATGCCACATTTTCACTCAATCCTGAAAGCCAAACTGAAGATGAAGATTTGTTGGAGAGTGAAGACAATTTGGCTACTTCTGCTTCATTGTTCAATCACAATGACATTGGGGTATCAATTGCAGGCACTCAAACGGTTTTCAGCTGGAATAAAATTTCTGCCAATGAAAAATTATTGAAAGATCAAATCAAAGATTTAGAAAGTAAACTTCTGATTTCGCGACAACACGAAGAGAAATTACAGAAAAATCTGTTTGAAATTAAAGACAAGGTAATGAGGTTTTGGAGATGTTTTTGGAAATTTTGTTGGAAATTTTGCTGGTTTAGTTGGATGATAACGAAATCCTGAAATCAGAAATACAAATCGTTAACAAAAACCTTGGCGGTTTAGAGGGAGAATTAGCTCAGAGTAAACTTGAATTAAATCAGTCGAATCAGCTGATAAATTCACTGAAATCCGAAAATTCTGAAATTTTAGATAAGTTATCCGAAACCACAAGAAAATATAAAAAGTTAAAAAGGATTATCAGAGCAGCAGAATTAAGGTACTTCTGGCACTCAATTATCTATTATATATCTTAACATCATTCGAATAACTGATGTTTGATTTAAAGTACTTCAAACACGTTTGATAACGGAAAAATTATTTAATTAAGGTCTAATTATTAAATTGTCATTCTTAGGAATTATTAGATTTTATTATGTATTTATTTAATATTTATTATTTTTTTATTTATTATTTATTTTTTTATAGAAATTCATAATCTAATATTAGTCCCTTAAATAAAAAACTAATATCATCAGGAATTAACAACAATTATTAACTCTAAATGTTGCAAGAATAAAAATCAAAATAAATAAAAAATAATAATAATAATAGTGATATTAATAATGATAATGATAAATAATAATAATAATAATAATAATAATAATAATAATAATAATAAATAATAATAATAATATTAATAATAATAATAAATAATAATAATATTATTATTAATAATAATAATATTAATAATAATAATATTATTAATAATAATAAATAATAATAATAAATAATAATAATATTATTAATAATAATAATAATAATAAATAATATTATTATTAATAAAAATAATAATAATAATAATAATAATAATAATAATTAATAATAATAATAATAATAATATTAATAATAATAATATTATTAATAATAATAAATAATAATAATAAATAATAATAATATTATTAATAATAATAATAATAATAAATAATATTATTATTAATAAATAATAATAATAATAAAAATAATAATAATAATATTAATAATAATAATATTAATAATAATAATAATAATATTAATAATAATAATATTATTAATAATAATAAATAATAATAATAAATAATAATAATATTATTAATAATAATAATAATAATAAATAATATTATTATTAATAAATAATAATAATAAAAATAATAATAATAATAATAATATTAATAATAATAATAATAATATTAATAATAATAATATTATTAATAATAATAATAATAAAAAATAATATTATTATTAATAAATAATAATAATACTAATAATAAAAATAATAATAATAATATTAATAATAGTGATAGTAATAATGATAATGATAATAAATAATAATAATAAAAAATAATAATAATAATAATAATAATAATAATAAAAATACTAAAATTGTAGTTCTGAAAGAATTCAAATCTTTCAGTAATGTTTAAAAATAATCAAGCTTACGATTTTACTCTGTTCTTTGTAGTTGAGTGTCCGTCTTGATAACATTTGCTTCTTTAATTCCGAGGGAGAAGGGTGGTGATGTTGGATCTTTTAGATCGTTTTTACTGGATATAATTTTTATTGGCATGTTGGAGATTTATATGTAGGTTACTGTAGTCGTCCATTCCCGCCACTTAATTAATTACATTTTTCTATTACCTAATCATTGAATTAAAAGAAGAATGTTGTTATTTTCATTTACTTTTTATCAATCTTAGTCAATTTAATTAACTGAAATGCTCATAAATAACATTTCAAAATTGAATTCCTTCTAGTGGGGGTGAACTCTTGGACATTTTCTATAATTATTCTTTATTATTATTATCGAGCGTGGTTTAAAGGAAAAAGGTTTCCAATGGAAATTTGCACTTATTTTCTGCGTTATTCACGTATAGGATATTTTGTGATTGATTTTTAAAATATGAGAAAATAATTGAAATTATCATTAAAAATCATTTTTAAAATTAAAAATAAATATCCCATTTTAAAATTAAAATTTGCAAAATGAAAATCAAATTCTATTTGAAAGAAATTAGTTACATTAATTAATGTTTTTCAAGACCGTTTTCTTTTGTTTTAATTTTACATATATTTGTTATTTAAAATTTTGATTAAAACTAGAAAACTTTTATCAATAAAGCGGGTAATTTATTTTATAATTGGTTCGGATTTGTTTTTTCAATGGAAGAGAAGCTTGTATTATTGATTTAATATCTTTTACTTATTAAATATTATTATGTTTTATTTATTATTATTTTTTATATAATTATAATCTTTTGGAATTAGAGAAGAGCAACAAAAAGAACAAAGTAAAGCTTTTGTATTATATGAAGACAAAGTTCGGAATCTGGAAGATCAGGTAAAACTTGACAGGAATGAAGTGTAATATTTTCTAATTGACAATTGATAGGTCGCGTTTCTCCAGCAAAAGTTATCCACTTCTACCTCATCAGATAATATTGCTGTCAGTGACTCTTTCTCAAAATTTAAAACTGATAGTTTTAACAATTTGGCATCTTTAAACAGTTTACATTTACAAAATAGTAAGTAAATCATTGTGTTATTAAGTTATATTTTATTGTTTGCTAGAAACTTTAATGCAACCCGAAGAATTGAATTACACTTCTTTATCTTCATCTGATATGGAAGATGATGTATTGGATTCGGGTAAAAATTTTCAAATCTCTTCACGGGCTCCAAAGAAAAAAGAGAATGAAGAAATTGCTGTGAAAAATATAAATGTATCGAATAATATACTTGATCAAACTGATGATGTTTTTGGTGACTTGCCAAATACGACAAGTATACTTAATAATCAGTCGGCTAAAAATAAGGCGGAACTTCGAAAAGCAGGGGCAATGGCAAACCGAAAACCACCATCAAAATCTGTAGGATATTTTTGTTTTTTATTTTATTTATATTTTATTTATGATATTTAATTTATATTTTTTTATCAAATTTATTTATATTTTTTTTATTATATTTAATTTATATTTTTTTTATCTTATTTAATTATATTCTTTATCATATTTAATTTTTTTTATCATATTTAATTTATATTTTTTTATCATATTAAATTTATATTATTTTTTATAATATTTAATTTATATTTTTTTTATCATATTTAATTATATTTTTTATCATATTAAATTTTTTTTATCATATTTAATTTATATTTTTTTATTATATTAAATTTATATTATTTTTTATAATATTTAATTTAGATTTTTTTATCATATTAAATTTATATTATTTTTTATAATATTTAATTTAGATTTTTTTTATTGTATTTAATTTTTCGTTTGCCATGAATATTTAAGAAGATTTTATTTATTATTTATTTATTTAATTATTAATTAGTTATTTGTTATTTAATCATTATTTTTTTTATTAATTGTTTATTCATTATTTATTTATTATTTGTGCTGGTTCTTCGGCTATTCGTCCTTTCGAGAAATTGCGCGAGGTACATAGGATCTGATCTTATATCGGTCACCTCCTCTTTTGTTGAATCTATCATCGATGTGATCATATTGTGCGCCGCTAACGTTATCGCCTCCATCTGGGACATTAAAATTTCTTGATTAAAAACCTTATTTAAAAATAAACAATTTGTAATGATACGACTTTTTTTTACAACAATACAAAGATACAACAATTATTTTTTTAATTAAGAATTCATCAAGTTTTTTGTTTTTCTCTTGCACTTCTCTTACTTTCTCATTAAACTGCAATAAGTGAAGCTCTTCTTCAATTACTAGCGATGTGCCTTGTATAAAGAGTCAATACCACTTAAAAATACAAATGCGGCTCATTTTCATTTTTTTGTACCTTTAAGAGAGGTTTACTTTATAAGGTATTTTTATTGTGTTAAATTTACGTGTTATCGATTGCATTTTTTGGATTTGCTTATTTAGCTTAAGTTAAAAACTAAAAACACTGAAATTTTTTATGAATTTAAATATTGATTAAATATGATGAGAGGATCAGTGCTTAGTCACTATCATTCATGTTTATGAATATTTATTGATTCTTTGGCAGCGTTGTTACTTTTAAAAGGATATTTTAAATCTTTTCTTGCGTATATGAGAGAGTTGATAAATTGATGTTGAAATCTCATGATCTTTGTTTAACTTGTGTGGAGGTGGTAATGTAGCTATTGATTTTGAAGTTAGTGAGAATGTGAAAAATTCAATATAATCACACGGAACAGAAATATTGCCGACTAAATGGATTAATTCACAATTTATTGAGATTATTTAATAAGATCATTTTTTTTATCTATTTAGCATTTAATAAAGATAATAATGGCAGACTGAAGATGAGGAAAATTTCTTCGAAAAATATTTCTTTTATTTGGCATTCTTAAATATGGGATCGCATATTTTATTTTTAAAAAAATGTTTAATTTTCTGTAATTTGGTCTTGATATTTGAATTATAACAAAAACAGTTATTTTTAATTAAAAGATTAATTCATATTCTGCGTGGCAGATAGTCAGTTGCATTTATAACATCAAATATAATTATAATTAAATTGATTTGATCCGATGCTTGAGATGGAAATCAGATTTAACAAAGTTTGATCAATTGAAAAATTCAAATATCTTTCACTTTATTGAATATGGTGAAAAAGGCAATTTTTATAGCTATTTCTATTCAACAGATCGCCATTTAACTAGTTAAGATTACCCAAATTTATTTATTAGCTTGGCACGTATTTTGTAACTTGTTTTTAAAAATAAATTATAGCTTAGTTGAATTGACGTTGTCGGTCGTTGAGTGGCCTTTGGGTCATAGGTCGCCGATCACTGTGCTAGTCGATACTCAGAAATTAGATAGCCTAGTCACAAGGTAGGTTTTAGGTTTACTGTTAAATCGCGGTTATTAAATTGAACTGAACATTATAACAAGGAATCGTAAATTATAAAAAAAAATTATTTTGATTTTTTTTGAAAATAAAACTTTGATATATAAACATGATTTTATATAATAATTTAATAATATATTAAAAATTAATTTCGTGGGGTGGCTTAAAATGATTTCTTTAAGTTCCATGGCTTAAATTCCAGATTACAATACATTTATTCGTAATTTTTATCTAAAAGGGAGAACTTAGTGAATATAGCGGCATGTTTTGGTTTCATTTACATTATTTCACTCAATATAACTTCAGTGCTGATTGTTTGCGAACTTCTCCAGTTCATGATATGATTGTAGGTGGCCCATCAATCCTGTAGTCATTTGACTGATTGTAAATTTTTTTAAATACTTTCCTAGTTATTTGCAAAATAATTGCATTCGGTTTCATTATTCATTTTAAATTGATAACTAACAAAATCCATATAATATTTTCAAACAAATTTTCGAGACTTTAATTTCGATGCTAATTTTCAATTTACAATTAAAATTTGAATTTAAATCTTTAAATTTACAATTAAAATATGAATTTAAATATTTTAATTTACAATTAATATATTTAAATTCATTTCATACATTATATTAAATATTCAAACATTAAAATTTATAAATCAAAAGGTAAATAACAAATTAATAAGATTAAAATTTCATGCCATACTTAAATTCGATTAGTAATTTTTAGATTTTAAAATTCAAACTCTAATTTTTACACTTTCGGTCACATTCTTCTCACTTTCCTTCACATTCTTCACACTTTTGGTCAAATTCTTCATACTTTTGATCATATCCCTCTTTTTCACTGAAATTAAACTCCAACTTACTGCTATATTTGGCATTGAATTACTGTTGATGGCGGCTGCAATAGTTGGGAGCTACTGTCTTTACTGAATTCCTTGAAATTTACCTCCAAATTCATTTGTCCTAAATATGAAATAGGATGGCAATCATACTAATTTGTAAATTTTTCTCTGCTATAAATGTTTGAAAAATTGCAACCAGAAAACTGATTTAATAATTGTAGATTATTTGCTAATAACGAAAATAGCCGCAAAGTTATTAATTTTGCAAATTAATTATAAATTAACATGCTTAATAATTCAATTAGCAGTCACATTTATAAAAAAACGTTTTTATAAATATTATTATTATTGACATAATAACTTTTATTTGTTTTTCACCTCTGATTTCTTTATAAGTGACATAATATTTTCTACAAAATTTGACTATGAATCAGATTTATTGAAGGTATTCACGGATTTTCGGCACTGCCTTAAATAAACACTTTAATAAATATGATTCATAATCAAATTTTGTAGAAAATATTATGTCACTTATAAAGAAATCAGAGGTGAAAAACAAAAAAAAGTTCTTATATTATTATTATTATTATTATTATTATTATTATTATTATTATTATTATTATTACTACTATTACAATTACTATAGATGTATATGAGTGAGTCAAATTCGGAACCGAATATCAAAACAAAACATTTATCATCGACAGATTCATTCTATGATTCCCAATCAGCGGAACAAACTAACTCGTTAGCCAATGATAATAGTTCTGTAATGGAAATTCACCATTTATTTACAGAAGTAATGCTGACAAATTAAGAATAGAAAATGATGATAATGAAAAGCTCAATGAAAATGGTGCTGACGGAGAGAACGAGATCGCATCCGGAAGTAAAACATCTGCTTCAAAAATTGTCGGAGGATTCGCTCTGCCTGGAAAAAATGAAATTACATCGGGTATTTTTATTAGGCTTTATTATTTTTATTTTTTGGTTCTATTTCTAAAATTATTGCAAACCTTTTACAAAAATCATAAAAATGGGATTGTAATAAATTAATTAATTCATTAATTAATTTATATAAATATAAATAAATATAAATAAATATATATTATTTGGCAATCTTTTAGTGGTCGACAAGAAATTGTTGACAGTAACAAAGCGAAAGTTATCTGGTAATTTTATTTGCATTTATTTGATTGTAAATAGTTGATTGTTTTTTCAATCGGTTCTCGGCTTAATAAATTATTAAATTATTTCATCGTGCTTTAATTGGTGATTTTTCTATTAATTATCACCACATTAATTGTGAATAAATAATAATAATATTAATAATAATAATAATAATATTAATAATAATAATAATAATATTAATAATAATATTAATAATAATAATATTAATAATAATATTAATAATATTAATAATAATAATAATAATAATAATAATTAATAATAATAATAATAATAAATAATAATATTAATAATAATTATAATAAATAATAATTATAATAAATAATAATTATAATAATAATCAAAAAAAAACGCCAATAAAAAACATTATTATTATTATTATTATTATTATTATTTATTATTGTTTATTATTATTATTATTTATTATTATCATTATTATTATTATAATTATTACAATTATTATTATTATTATTATTATTATTATTATTATTATTATTATTATTATTATTATTTATTATTATTTATTATTATTATTATTATTTATTATTATCATTATTATTATTATTATTATTATTATTATTATTATTATTATTATTATTTTTATTATTATTATTATTATTATTATTATTTTAAATAAATAAATAAATAAATTTGACAACGATTTAATCAAAAGAAAACGCCAATAAACAACTCTTGGTACGATGTATTTTGACAGCATAACTGTTATTTTCAGATACAAAAACCAACTAAAAATATTCTGAATTAACTTATAATTTAAAGAAATTATTTTTTTTATATTATAATTTAAATTTCTAATAAATAAACACTTTAAAAATATTTAACTACTTTTAACTTATTTTATAAAAAATTTTTTATATAAATATTATAATTTTTATCTATATTATAATTTTAAAATAATATTTTTTAAATTAAATTAAATTATTTTAATAATATTAAAATTAAAAAATTTTTAAAAACAATACGCAAACGTGATTTAACATACTAAACTATTCAAAAAAACATTCAAAACATTCGTAGTCATAACACTTTGTACATTAATCTGTTGACAAATTGATTAGAAATCCTAAGGATCAATGTTTTGGGAAGTCTGAGTGTAATTTGTCAAATGAGTGTGAATTGAGTGTTGATCTAAATCATAGTAAAAACGGATATAAAAAAATTGAGCCTAAATATGTGTTAGTATTGCCGTACTCTGAAGATTTTACAAATTATAAAAGGAAGTTAAGTAAACAGATGGGAAATTTAGAGTAAAAGATCGTCTCTAATTCGTGTAAGGTACGCAATATGTTTATTAATAAATCAAAAAACTCCGGTTGGATTGTGTTCTGATCTCGTTTATCAATTTACATGTAATGGGTGTAATGCCACATACATTGGAGAGACTTCCCGTCATCTCTGTACTCGAGTTCTAGAGCATTGTCGATTGAAGGGTTTGACCAATATTAGTGAACACAATAGAGGCTGTAAAGTGAAATAGGAATGTCTGATTTTAGAATTTTGTTGAGAAGTTTTAATAATTATTGGGAACGCGTGATATGTGAAGCATTGCTGATAAGGTCATTGGATCCAAAAATTAATGTGCAAAGTGATGTGACTACGAATGTTTTGAATGTTTTTAAATAGTTCGATTATGTTGATTTAATTTATAAAATATAGTTAAAAAAATTATAAAATTTATATTGAAAATTTCAAAAAAAAATTAGTTAAAAGTAGTTAAATATTTTTTAAGTATTTATTTATTAGAAATTCAATTATAATATAAAAAAATTATTTGTTTAAATTATAAGGTAATTCATAATATTTTTAGTTGGCTTTGTGTATCTGAAAATGACAGTTATGCTGTCGAAATATGTCGCACGAAGAGTCTTTTGTTGGCGTTTTCTTTTCATTAAATCGTTGCCAAATTTATTTAATTATATATTTATAATAATAATAATAATAATAATAATAATAATAATAACGATAAATAATAATAATAAATAATAATAATAAATAATAATAATAAATAATAATTATAATAATAATAATAATAAATCATAATAATAATAATAATAATAATAATAATAAATAATAATAATAATAATAAATAATAATAATAATAAATAATATTAATAATAATAATAACAATAAATAATAATAATAATAAATAATAATAATAATAAATAATAATAATAATAATAATAATAATAATAATAATAATAATAATAATAATATGGTATTTTAGAATTCAGTTGGAAAAACTGCTTTCTTTTTGTTTGCAAAAGTATGTTTCGCATGAATATCTTGGGATTATTTGGTCATTTCATTAATCATTTATTTTGGATATATTTATTTATGAGAATGACTGATTGGTTTGCTGCCTTCAATTCTTCTAGAATGTTATCGCGATATCTGACGATTTTTAGATTGAATTTTTATTTCTGCTCATGAAAATATTTGTTTGAAATGGCTGGGAATTTTCTTCTTCGTTTGTGAACATTTCAAATTTTTATTTATATTTTATGGAAAACCTTTTGAAATATTCGTTTTCCAATCATAATTCTTTGAGATGCTTTATTGCTTTATTTGATTTACTGCTATTTTCGTTCTATTCGGTAGAAATGTTTATTCATTTCATAATTATTAATTAACTCATTGTCATTTTCATTTGCTATATTTAACATAAAGATTTCCTTTAATGAACATTGGTAAACATTGAATTATTTTTACCAACAGTTGGATCCGAAATTGATCCGTAAAATGTTCTAAATATATATTATTAAAACAAAATAATTTTATATAATATATGTGGAGCAAAATTCAGTTTCATTCAATTTCAACATGCCACAAATATCCAAATATTTATAATTACATCTTACAATTTCTCCTTTTACATTTCTTGTTTTAATTTTTCTTATTGGCGTTTTTATCACTTGGTGTGGGCAAAATCTTTTTTCTATGTAATCACCTTCTTGTTCCATGTACTTTGCCTAGTGATTTACCAGTAAAAAAATACTATTTTAGAAGAATGCTATATTTTTTCACTTGGGAAATCTTGTTATAGTCTCGTGAGATTCTCTTTTTACCCAATTCTTTGCCTTTGCAAGTGTTTTTTCTGTTTATTAAAGAAAATAATCACTGGGAGCCAAATCTGGGCTATTTGTTTTGTGTAAAAGGAAACTTTTTTGGTGATAGCATCCACAGTAATGCAATAGATAGGAATCTTGATTACTGGGCTTCCGTCACAACTTTCTCACATTACTAACTAGTACACATTAGTATTGAGATTTTACTGCATAATTTTCTGATTCCTTTAGCATCTTTTATACAGTTTTCTCTGTCGGTAAATCTAATTTTTACTTTTAAAATAACTTTCAAATTTTTGAACCATCCCTCGCCCTTTTCCTAGGGTCCATTTATTTTATTGAACATACACATTGTTCTTGCCAGAAGGAAATTCAATTATAAATATTGGCCTTGCATGGTTCCTTCATATGCTTAAGAAAGCGGATAAATTATGTTTTTTTCTGTCGTCATCAAAAGCAAAAAGCAGATAACGCTGCAAAATTCATTATTATAAATTATTTTTCTTTCATTTTTTTGTATTTTAATTCTTTCTATTTCTTTATCTGTTTGATATTTTCTTTAATATTCGAATCTGCCATTTCTTTTATATTTTTCTTTTACCGAATTTACAATTGTAAATAAATTTAAAAAAATATTAACAAACGTAACCAAAATAATAAAAATCTTTACTGATAGTACTTAATCAAAATATTATTAGATATATTTAAATATTTTGACATGTTATTATATTACTTGTTTTGTTAGTTCCTAATTAATAGTAGTATAAATTTCATGTAATTCTGACAGAAATATGATTATGCAATATGCAGTCGTTACGTTTTCAACTTCGTTCTGAATTATTTAAAATATTTTAAAGTAGAATTTTAAAATTTATCTTCGGCGCATCATGTCTTATGCTTTATGTGTCAACAAACTTTATCTTGTTAATCGGATGCGTCCTTGCTGTAGGAATCAAACCGTCAAATATATCTGGATTAAGGAAAGGTGGTAAAATTTCCAAAACTGAAGAGGAAAAGCTACAACAGCCAAAGTTTGGCGCTGGGAAATCGAAAGAATCATCATCTAAAAATATCTCAAACAAAAAAGATCAAGTTGTACTTATGTCAGCGAAACCTCTTGAAAACGATGCTATTTTTGAAAGTAAGAAGAGTATTATTGTATTTTCCTAGATATTTGTATGATTTCTCTAGAACCCACGTTAAATGTTTATTCTCCATCGTACTTGCCAAATGATTCATCGAAAAAAGATTCATATACTCTTAAGAAAGGGGATTCTGGAACTGATGTTGGTTTATGATTTTAGATTGTGTTATTAAAGCAGATTTAGAATAATTTAGCAGTATTTTTTAGGGTTTATGGTTACGATTAGACGGTGCGGGGTGCATAATGTAATGACCTAATTTTAGCAATGTTTATTTCACAAGTGAATAAATAAACTCATATACTACTAAATATATTATATTATTTTATATATTATATTATATTATATTATGTTATATTATATTATATTATATTATATTATATTATATTATATTATATCATATTATGTTATATTATATTATATTATATTATATTATATTATATTATGTTATATTATATTATATTATATTATGTTATATTATATTATATTATATTATGTTATATTATATTATATTATGTTATATTGTATTATATTATATTATATTTTATTATATACATTATGACATACGAGGTTTATTAAATAACTGAATATTATTTGTCTTCTTCATCATTGATATTTTGGACATGCAAATTTATAATCAAATTGACTAATTAATAACTATTCAAATAAAATGTAAAATTTACGCTTTCAATAATCATTTTTCAAGAAATTCCGAATAAATGTTGAATTCATTAATTTATTTCATTTAATTCTCATTATTATGCAAATGAATTTTTCTTTCATGTCGTTTTTTGAAAATATTGTTTGGATTTTAATCACATTTTTCGTAACTTTTATTTTTATTATTATTATGATTATTATTATTATTATTATTATTATTATTAATTTTTATTTATTTATTTATTTATTCGGATCTATTCAATTTTTAATGTTGGTGAATTGAATTTGGAAATTTTGTTTTAATAAATGTATTTTTTGAAAACAGGGGTAGGTTCGATTTTTTATGAGTTATCTGGACTATTTTAGATCGAAATATTTCATATCTCATTTTATTAATAAATATTGCGGAAATTGGTTTACATTAGTTATTGATCTGAATTATAATTATATAAATGATTCCACTATCGACAAAGAAAAGATTTTAAATAATATTATTTATTAATTTTTACAATTTTTCATTAATTAAAATGTTGTTATGTAATTAATTATTTATAAGATTATTTAATTGTCAAGGGTTTGCAGCGGTGCTCATCTCATTCAAGTTTCTAATTTCATATATTTATTATTTTAGTATGTTGATAATTAATGTAGTTCTAAATGTTTCATTTACCTTTTATTTTAATAGATTCACAATTTCTAAATGTTTTCATTTTTATTTTCGTGTTTTGTAAATATTCATTTTAGCATTGTTGTTAATGAATTATTAGATATCATTTTATTGTAATATCTAATTGAATAATTCCAACAGCCATTATGTAATGTATGATTTCAATCTCTTTACGCTATCTGTTCATTAATTCTTTACTTATTTGTCCTTTTTGGAATACAATTATCTGTGTCTTTCTTTTTATTTGTAATAGTTGACATAACGAATGTTTAATGTCTGATTGCTGATAAGTCCCAAGGAAACCTTTATTGTACCATTCTCAATTAGTCGTAATCTTTGGGGAATTCTACGCAATTTGAAATGTTAGTTACTTACTATGTAGGCTAGTTTAGTTTAATCATGAATTGATTGGGGCAACTGAAAATCTTATTGCTTGCAAGTCAAATATTCCATATATTCAACAGATTAGCTGACAGTTGTTACTGCATTTGCGTCAGTTAGTTTGATGCCATATTTCTCCAATGGGCCTGGAAATCACTAAGTTACCAGAAATCGGTTGTTAGATTCAAGAATAACTTTAATTCCCGTTCATCTACAGTCCTGAAACACATCACAGTGCTCTTCCATTTTGAAAATGCATTTTGTATGGAATTTAGAAATCGCGATTATGACTGCAAAAATAAACGCCTAAGTTCCGTATTTGCCATCAAACGTCTGACTTTACAGTAATGATGAAGTCTCTCGAGTTTTCAATAAAATTTATTAACAAATCACTAACTTTAACGATATTGCAAGGTGTTTTTATATATTATCCATTCATTGACATTATAGTGCAAATAGGAAGTTTCCAATTACTTATTGATAAAACCATTTTAACTGTTTCTTTCTCAACTAATGCTCTTCTTTGCTTTATCCTAATAGAATAATAACAATGATGCTCTTCGATTGAATATCTCTAAGTATTTATTCTGCTCTATCTTTGAAGTACAAATAAATCATTTTTGTGGCTGAGATAATAATTTATTAGATAATCGAATGAATATGAAATCAGAGCTATAACATATAGCTGGATAGGCCTAGTGTAAAGGGTATCATTGAAGAAGGCCGTTACCTTTAGTCCTAATGAAATTTCTGGTTTATGGCCATCAGTTTTAATAAATAATAAATAATGAAACTTGTATAAGATATCTGCTCTAAATGCTAATATATCCAGAGTCTATGCTAATATAGAGGCTGTATGTCTTCCAGTCAAATCTGGTACGAATGTTAAAAGGTAAGTGGTGACTTTCCTGGAAAATTGACATCTTCACCAAGGCACCATGTAATGGGAGAATTTCTCCAGTGTATTATATTTTATTATTATAGTTGTATATTTCGTGAGACCAGACCAGTTTATATGCCACTAAGTACCTCTTTTGCTATTTGTGCTGGCTAAACTATTGTTATTTATTGGAATAATATTTCAGAAAAGGTTAATAATTTTTATATTGGAGTTAAGTGAAAATATAAAGAAGGTGAGAATTATAAGAATTTATTTTGATTTTCACCAGTGATTGCTTTTCATTTTCAAATGACATTATTTTTTAAACATATTTCACTATGAATCAGTAAAGATCTCGCTGTCTAAGAAACATTTTATTAAATATTAAACAGATATGCCTGTAATAATGTTTTTAAATTCCATGTAATCAATTAAGATTAAAAATTCCATAGAGGACTCTAATAAAATATTTCGGTAAGACTGGTTTATAAGAAGCTATTTTACGTAAAATAAACGATATTTGTATGGTGCAAATAATTCCTCTTTTATCGAATTTTATCACTTGGATGAACTTTCTTTCATCTTTCTGGTAGCTGTTGAAGGCTTATTTGAATTATTCTTCATTGCTTTCATTAGGCGAGAATCTTAACGGAGTCTTCAAGGCTTATTTCAATAAGTACAAGTATTGAAGATATTGAAAATTGTATAAGTTAATAGCCAAATATTCAATATGATTAACACATTTGTGCACAGTGACATTGCAAATATGGATTTGTGCCCTTCATTATAAGACCTAGATCTTGCATACATGGATTTTCTTCTTTTCAACCCCTTGAAGAAATTGTAGTGAGGCTACATTTGATCCAATAAGATCTTTAAAGAAATCTAGAGAAATCCCCTCCTTGACGTTGAAATATATGACGGATTGCTGGAGGAAATGTTAATTGGAGTTATGTGGAGAACTGATAAATAAATTTGTGTTTTTGCTCTTCGTGAAAAAATCATTATGAAAAATTATCTAATTGAAATGTTGAAAGTTTTATTTTCTTTTTCTTTTATATAGTTAAAAAAATGAAATTCCTTATCAATTCTTATAGTCAACAAATTATTTATAATTGTTAATCTATTAATTTATATATTATTTTTGCACTTCAATAAAAATAATAATCCATAATATTAATCTATAATATTAATCAATATCAATAATATTGATTAATATTAATCAATAATAATAATAATAATAATAATAATAAGATGATGTTACTTGCGTTAAGCAAACAGTTTAGGATCTTTTTCTTTACAACATCCGATTTTTATTAAAAACCTTTTTGTTACCAGTGAGAAGCACTAGAGCAGATATTATCTGTCTCTCGGTTGTGATGCCAATCTCATTTCCCCTATATCAATCTCTATTTTGGAATCAAATTATTAACATTTTATATTTTATTTCTTTATTATTCTATAAAAATGAAATTGCATTTTATTCAGGAGATATTTAAATATCCAGTCTCAGAATGGGATAAAGAACGAGTATTAAATTGGCTCAACTCCATCAGTCTGAATCATTTAGAAAACGTCCTCATTACCAATGGCATAACGAGTGGATATAAGTTGATCAGATTAGACAGCGATGCTATCAAGGTAATGAGGAAATGTACGTTAATAATTCCCCATTGATAATTCTCTAGAAAATCGGAGTTTCTAATTCAAACGATCGGATGGTTCTGAAACGGAAAATCAAAGAACTCAGACAGATCAGCAACGGAACTCCTAAACCGACAACTCATACCGGTTTGGTCAACAATGTTAATAGCGTTACCATGAAGTCGAAAATGTAGAAATTGAAAAATGATGTACTTTTTTGTAATTTTCACACATTCCGCTAATGCAATCTAACAATGATGATGATGATCTTGATCTTGATCTTGGTCTTGATCTTGATATTTGCCAAATGACCAAAGCCTTAAATTAACGTACAAAACATTTTATATTCCAAATAAACTAGAGATTCCATTACACTGCAAAATTTAAATATTTTATCAAACTTGTACAATCTTGTACACATTTCATTGTTAGTATTTTCTAACACTGTTTTATCAGTTCCAAATGAAAAATTTTTCAATTTATCAGCTTCTGTATGATTGAAATTTGACCAGATTTCCACTGCAAAAATTCTGTGAAAATTTCGATTTATAGAATAAATACTAAATGTTATTCTATAATTATTTATTTTTATTTATTTTTATCGATTTTTATTTTATTTATATTTATTTATATCGATATTTACTTATATTTATATATATTTACATTTTATTTATTTATTTTTATCGATTTTTATTTTTATTTTATTTAATTTTTAATTTTAATTTATATTTATTTATATCGATATTTATATTTATTTACATTTTATTTGTTTATTTTTATTTTATTTAATTTTTTATTTTAATTTATTTCTTTATATCGATATTTATTTATATTTATTTACATTTTATTTGTTTATTTTTAATTTATTTTATTTTTATTTTATTTATTTATTTTTATCGATTTTTATTTTATTTATATTTATTTATATCGATATTTACTTTTATTTAATTTTTAATTTTAATTTATATTTATTTATATCGATATTTATTTATATTTATTTACATTTTATTTGTTTATTTTTATTTTATTTAATTTTTTATTTTAATTTATTTATTTATATCGATATTTATTTATATTTATTTACATTTTATGTGTTTATTTTTATTTTATTTAATTTTTTATTTTTATTTAATTTATTTATTTTTATCGATTTTTATTTTTTTTAATTTTAATTTATATTTATTAATATCGATATTTATTTATATTTATTTACATTTTATTTGTTTATTTTTATTTTATTTAATTTTTTATTTAAATTTATTTATTTATATCTATATTTATTTATATTTATTTACATCTTATTTGTTTATTTTTATTTTATTTAATTTTTTATTTTTATTTTATTTATTTTTATCGATTTTTATTTTATTTAATTTTTATTTATATTTATTTATATCGATATTTACTTTTATTTATATTTATTTACATTTTATTTATTTATTTTTATCGATTTTTATTCTTATTTTATTTAATTTTAATTTATATTTATTTATATCGATATTTATTTATATTTATTTACATTTTATTTATTTAACTTTAATTTTTATTGATATTAATATTTAGTATTTTTTATAGATATTTTTATTTATTATATTTAATTACATTTTATTTATTTTTATTGATATTGATATTTTTTTTTATAGATATATTTACATTATTTTTATTTTATTTATTTTACTTTAATTTTTATTGATATTAATATTTATTAATATATTTATTGTTGCTGAAGCATTGTGATGTACATAATGTGTCCCGATGATATTTTGCTTGACACCACGTTAAATTTTTTGAAATTATGTTTTATAAAATTCACTATAATGAAAGATTTTTTTAATTTATTTGTTTAAATGGAGTGACTGATGAAATAATTTTTTCACTTTTATGATTTTAATGGTGGTAAAAATATTTATTTCCACACCGCCGTCAAATGTGTTTTGCTTTTGTTTAAATAAAGGAATTTTTTTTAAATTATTTATGGGATTAATTTTTAATTTCATCCATAAATTTATCATTTTTGTAATATTGGGAATTTAGCACTGTACATCAAAAGATTTTAAAATGTTGTTTAAATAAGGTGAAATTTATTTTTTGTATTTTTTTAAAGTATTTCTTATTTTATTAGACTCATTTTTATTTATTTTTTTTCATTTACACCAAGCCATGCTGAGATTAAACTTCTATAATATAAAACAGAAATCAATAATCTTATAACATAAACATACAAACTCACCTTGAGGTTGTTTGTAAAACGGTCACTGAGATAAACCCTACACTATAGAAACACAAAAGTGATAGAGAAATAAAATAATGCACATAAACACAACCTATAATAAAACATACATGTTAACTTTCAACATGTAGCCGACCAAAGCAGTGGGATGTGCCACATCCAGCACACCCCCTCCCCCCTCCTGCTGAGAAAATTTTTCTAATTCCAAAAGTACAAATTTGTTCTGAAACAAAGACAATGAATCATCCAAGGTAATTGGATGGCTCGTCGTAATTTCTCAAGGTCATTTAAACAAAGACCATGACTCATTCAAGGTCATTGGATTACTCATCATATTTTTAAAATTTCATTCAAAAGTAGGTCAAGGTCATTAAATGACTCATCATATTTTTCAAGGTCATTTAAACAAAGACCATGACTCATATGATATATTTTTATTTATTTTTATTTTATATAATTTAATTATTTGTTTTAATCAAGTCAATAATATTAATTATTTATTTTTTATTGATATACTTAAATTAGTTGTTTTAATCAAGTCAATAATATTATTTATTTATTATTTAATTATTTATTTTATATTATTATTATTATTATCATTATTGTTAATATAATTAATATGATTATAATTATTATTATTATTATTATTATTATTATTATTATTATTACTACTTATTTTTATTATTAATATGATTATTATTATTATTATTATTATTATTGTTATTATTACTTATCTTTATTTTTAATATTATTTTTAATATGATTTTAATATGATTATTATTACTTATTATTATTACTATTATAATTATTATTATTATCTTTATTATTATTATTTTTGCTGAATATTCGCCGATTTAGTATACGCGCGCGCAGTTATTGTTTTTAATAACTATTCTTCCGCGCATAAGTATCTTTCAAAAAATATATATCCCTATTTAAATATAATTAACCGATGAAATCTACTCAATTGTTTATAATTTTTAATTTAATATAATATAGTTATTAATCCACTCCTAAAGTACAATTGATTTTCAGTAAATATTTTCATCTTTTAAGTATATTTGGTATTTTCACAATATTTAATTGATATTTCATCTCATCATTGAGAAATTTTACCGACTAATTTATTATAAGCAATTCTCGATTCACTGAATATTTGTTAGCTTCAATTCATATTTTCTCATTTTAATGATAGCTTTCCTCTTTAATGAATATTTTATCTCTTCAAATTAATGTTTTCCTTATTCAATGAATGTTTTTTCCTCTTCAACGAATATTTTTCTCTTCAATGAATATTTTCCTCTTCGATGTATATTTTCTCCATTCAAAGTATATTACCCTTGTAAGTTTTTAATATATCAATTGATATTTCATCTATTTAGTAGATATCTTTAGCTATTCCACTGTTTTCAGTAATTTCAACGATTTTAGTCACTTAATGTACTCTCTCATCAATATTACTTCTTCACTGAAAATTTTCTTTATAGAATATAATCTCTACTAATTAAAATTTCATTTAATAACTTGTTATTTTCAATGAAAATTTAACTAAATAAATTACATCTTTCAATAGATTAGGTTATACTCGACAAAAATAAAATAATTTTAGTGTATGTAAATCAATTATAGCTTTTAGGGAAATTTTATGATAATTTAAGTAATATCTAGTTTTACGAGGTATTTAGTTTAGTAAATTTTAATCATCTTTGTGAATGTTATGGTTTTCTTTTGAATTTTAATGGATTTAGGGTTTGATTATGTTTTTAATGAAATAATTGAAGAAATTAGGGTAAATCTATAATTTTAGAAACAATTAATTTCTTCTTAATTTATTAGATTTGACTTGATTTTAGGATTATTTTAAATAAAAGTTAAATTTAGGATCAAAATGTTTATGAAACATCTATTTAAGATAATTATTTACCAATTAAAATCCAATTTGACTGATAGATTTTGAATAGTTAATGATATTTTAGTTATAATTTTATGTTCTATTTAAATATTTGATTAAATCAGTTAATTTTTAAAAATATTTTAGTGAAACCTAAGATTTTAATTGATTTTACAGTGTAAAAAAGAGATCGATAATTACTTTCATTTTCAATTCTAATATTGATTTCATGGATATCAATCACAAAAGTAGTATAATTTAGAGATTTTTAAGGGGATGCTCAATGTGGTTATCAGTATACTTATGAAAATCATTATCTCTAAAGGTTGACTGGTAATTTTTATTGAATTTATACTTGATTTACTGATTAATTTTAATGAGCAATATGATATATATTTTGTGATTTTACAATAATTTAATTTATGTGGAAAACATAGATTTTATTCGATTTAAGTCATTTTTGATGAATTTTTTAATTGCTTGAAATTTTTGCCAGAACAAAATTGTGCTGATTTTAGATGGAAAATGATGGGTATCGATAACAATTTTGTAATACTTTAAAGAAAATTTATTTTTATTGGTTTAAATTCAGATTTTTATGAAAATTTTAAGGGAATTTGATTGGTTGAATACATATAGTAAATATGATTCGAATGATGGATTTTTAAGGAGTAGAGTCGGTTAAACATAGATTTCTAAAGAAATTTTACCTTGTAGGTTTTTAAAAAATATGTATATTGTGCAGTGGGGGAAAATGTTATTTCAATGGAAATGATTGGTTAAGAGTAAATTTTATGATATTTTAAGGAAATAATCGATTAAGAACAAGTTTGTTGCCATTTTTAAGGGGTTGAGTTGGTTGAATATCTGTGTTCAAAGGGTAAATATTTTCTAAATGGAGAATATAGATGAGGAATTTATAATATTTTTAGGGGGATTTGTTCAGATAGATATCAATATGTGTGTAAATCTTTTGAGAGAGTGGAAATATTGTCATTTAAAGAAATGATTTGTTAAGAAGAAAATTTATGATCTTTTAAGGGGGAATGATTGGTCATGAGATGAATTCTATTGTAAGGCAATTTCAAGAAATTTATTCGGTTAAAATCGATATAAATCGGTGATTTTTATGAAAATAATGAATATAGCCGGGATTATTGTCATTTAAAGAGAAATGATTGGTTAAGAGGAGAATTTATGATAATCTTAAGGTAATTTGATTTGTCAAGAGAGAAATTTTATTTTAAGAGGATTTCAAGAAATTTATTCGGTTGAATATCGATGTCAATGATTTTTATGAAAAATATTGAATATAGTTTGGAATATTGTCGTTTAAAGAGAAATGATTGGTTGAGAGTAAATTTTATTTTAGGGGGAAACAATTGGCTAAGAAGAGAATTTATGATCTTTTAAGGGTTAATAATCGATTAAGAACAGATTTGTTGATATTTTTAAGGGGTTGAGTTGGTTAAGTATCGTTATTTAAAAGGTGATTTTTATAAAAAATAATGAATATGGTAAAGTAGGGGAAAGTGTTATTTGATGGGAAAAGATTGGTCAATAGTGGAATTTATTTTAGTGAAAATAATCGATTAAGAACAGGTTTTTTGTCATTTTTAAGGGGGTGAGTTTATTAAATATTGTTATTTAAAGGGTAACTATTATCTAAATTGGGATTTTTATGAAAAATAATGAATATGGCTGGAACAATTGTTATTTGATAGAAAATGATTGGTCAAGAGATGAATTTTATTTTAAGGGGATTTCAAGAAATTTATTCGGTTGAATATCGATATAAGTCGGTGATTTTTATGAAAATAATGAATATAGCCGGGATTATTGTCATTTAAAGAAAAATGATTGGTTGAGAGTAAATTTTATATTATTTTAGGGGGAAACGATAGGTCAAGGGGGGGAATTTATGATATTTTTAGGGTAATTTATTCGGTTGGATATCAATGTCAAAAGATGGATCCTTAGTGAAATCGATACATTTTCATTGACTTAAGGGTTATCAAAATATAACAATAAGATTTTGGTTAATTTTAATGATATTATTGGAATCTGAATAAAACATAAGATACATGTTCAGTTCTAAGAAATTGTTCGATTCATGTATTCAAGTATTTATTTGATTTTATTATTATATTTGTAATTTAATTAAAAACTAAAATTGATTAGTATTTAAAAAATTTATGTTACCCATTACTTATGTTGTTATTGACAATTTTCTGAATAATTTAAATATTTACGATTATTTCCAGTAATGAAGAGAAATTGTACGATTAAAAACTATGAGCTGTTGATAAAATACATTAATTTTCATTCAACAAGTACCTAGAACAATTACCTAAAAATCTTAAAATTTTAAAAAATCTAACAAATTTTTTCAATTATTTTACAACTTAGTTAATTTAATTAACTGATAAGTACTATCTTCTTTACAATTTGCTACTGTGTTGAAACTTTTTTTAAAATGTTTTTTTCAAAGTACTAACAAATTTTATTAAAGATCTATCAAGACTTGTCAAAAATTATAAAACTTTAGTAATTTTAATAAGTATTACTCAATAACTATTATTTTCTTACCAATTTGCTGAAGGTCTTATTTTAAAATTTCTTCAAAGTAATAACATTATTTACAAATTAATCAGTTTTATTTCAAATTTAACAACTTTCTCACAACTTTAATCAAATTCTAATCCCATGATAAATTACGTGTATTTTCTTAAAAATTGTCCATAGTTTTTCTTATATCGGTAAAACAAACACACATATTTCAATCAAAAACACGTGTGTATCATAAATTATATACATTTTCTTAACAATCTCAAACTTTACATAAATATTGAACTATTTTTATGATTTAACACATACACATTATTAGCCATAAAATAAATATTTCATAAATTCTTGAAAAATAACACATATTCATTAAAGTTTTTCCATACACACTGTAACAGATCTATTTTTTTCACACACACATTTGAGCCAAAATTAGTTTTGATATTTATTTACACATATTTTCTTAAGAATATAGAATTTTTCTTTAACTTTTTACATACATTTACAATTGCTCTATCCCTGTCTACAATGAACCACAATTGAACAAACTTTTTCTATTCAATATTAATTGTATATACTTTGTTGAAAATTTATATAAAATAATAATGAAAATTATAATAATAAAAACTTGTAATCATAATTTTAGTGATAATAATAATAATAATAATAAAAATAATAATAATAGAATAAAAATTAAAAAACATTAAAACACTACTTAAAAAATAAGAAGTATATTAAAATTAAAAATTTTTAGAAATACTATGACCTTAACCTACTTTTAAATGACTTTGAAAAATATTATGACTCATCCAATGACCTTGAAAATAATAATAATAAAATTAAAAAATATTAAAACATTACTTATAAAAATAAGTAGTAAATTATATTAACTTGTAATAATAATAGTAAAAATAATAATAATAATAATAAAATAATA
Organism: Schmidtea mediterranea; assembly: GCA_022537955.1. NCBI lineage: Eukaryota > Metazoa > Platyhelminthes > Tricladida > Dugesiidae > Schmidtea > Schmidtea mediterranea. The sequence goes on along the minus strand of CM039679.1, from coordinate 3,888,337 downwards.
ATATTTAAAACAATACTTATAAAAATAAGTAGTAAATTTATATTAAAAAATGTTTAAAAATACTATGACCTTGAGAAAATTATAATAATAATAAAATTAAAATTAAAAAATATTAAAACATTTATAAATATAAGTAGTAAATTATAAAAACTTGTAACAATAATAGTAAAAATAATAATAATAATAATAAAATAAAAATATTTAAATATTAAAAAATGTTTAAAAATACTATGACCTTGTGAAATTTTGAATGACCTTGACATACTTTAAATTGACCTTGAAAAAATATGAAGATTCATTCAATGACCTTGACAATAATAATAATAAAAATAATTAATCATATTAATTAATCATATTATTAATAAAAATAATAATATTAATAATAACAATTATAATAATAATAATAAATATAATTAAACAATAATAATAAGTAATCATACTAATTTCAAATATAAATAATAATAATAATAATAATAATAATAAAAATAATAATAATAGTAATAATAATAATAATAATAATAATAATAATAATAATAATAATAATAATAATAATAATAATAATAATAATAATAATAATAATAATAATAATTATAATTATAATAGTAATAATAATAAGTAATAATAATAATAATAATAATAATAATAATAATCATATTAATTATATTAACAATAATGATAATAATAATAATATAAAATAAATAATTAAATAAAAATAATAATAAAAAATTATTTAATTCACTTCATTCAAACAAACAATTAAATTTAATAATAATAATATAATTAAATAATAAATAAAAAATATTATTGACTTGATTAAAACAACTAATTTAAGTATATTAAATAAAAATAAAAAATAAATAAATAATTTTATTGACTTGATTAAAACAAATAATTAAAGTATATAAAATGAAAATAAAAAATAAATAAAAATATATATTATGAGTCATGGTCTTTGTTTAAATGACCTTGAAAAAATTTGTACTTTTGGACTTCGAAAAATTTTCTCTCAGCAGGGAGTGGAAGGGTGTGTGCTGGAGGTGACACATCCCACTACTGACAAACGCTGAGACAAATCCCATTAACAAGTTAATTTTAAAACATTTTCGAGAAAAAAATGGCGACAAAAATTTTTAATTTAAATTTTTAGGTTTCTGCTCAGAAATTTCGTGTAAATGAGAATGTAACTTCATTAGATTTACCCTTAAAACTAAATTTAATTTAATATTTCATAAGTTTTTAAAAATTGTAAATTTTTTAAATTTTTTAAAAATTAACCATGAACCCAATTATTATTTTGTGCATATATTCGATGTTTTTTTCCAAGGTGTATAAAAAAATAGATATTTATGGCAATTAATTATTTTTAATACTTGAAATGTAGTTTAACTCACTTTGTTGAATTAATTTTTTATTTATTAAAGTAATTAATTATCTAATTAGGACATTACGAATTTGGGATTTGTGACATGTTTGCGTGTGTGTGTGTGTGTACAATGAAATAATAATAAATATGCACGCGATTGATTAGCCTATATCAATAATATTCACTGCAAAACTGTTGTAAATAAATTTGAAAAACAATATGTTGATTGTTTATCGTTTTTGGAAATGTTTCTAGACAGAAAATATTTCTACAGAGAAATACAGTAATAAAAGATTTGATTGTTAAAAGCATATTAAAAATGAACAAAATATTACGTTCTGAAAAGTAGCGTTGTTAATAAAGTATTCAAAAAACTGTGAAGTTTACATTTATCTTTGAACCGAATTGATTGTGAAATTGAATCCGCAACGTAAATGCCATCAATTAATTACGCAGAATATTATTAGTGCTCTAAACGATTTACCAACGCGTATTCAAGGCCGTCGCAACTAATCTATTATACGATGATAGCGTTAGGTTAAATGTTACTTGAACATAACTGTAAACATTTTTAAATTAGGAAATAGAGATATTTTAGTTCTCATTATAACATCAAGGAGAGTTACTCGGTTAGTAGGTAGTTAGTAGGACACTGAGTATAACCCACCCCCCGCGCCGGTGACCGATTAAATTACAGTTACGTAATTAATCCAAATTAATCTTTATTGCGTAATTATTATGCATTTTTAAAAAGAATTTGACGCATTTGTTTTAATTTCGAATTTTTGTCGAATTTATTTTAATTTCGAGTTTAGGCGTATTTATTTTAAATTCAATTTTTCGCGCAATTTGTTCAAATTATTTTGGCAAATTTTTTATTGATTTTTATTGATTTTAAATTTTTTCAAAATATTAATTTGATATTAATTTTTTAAATATAATTTTAGTTTTCGATTTTTTATTGTAATTTAATTTTTAATGTCATTTTAAGATTGAAATTTTTTCTACACAAAATCATTTAAACTTTAAATTTTTTGGACATGGTTTTATATAAAGACAAAATATATTTTAAGATTGAATTTTTTAATACATGTTATTAAATTTTGGTGGGTTACTGGGTGCTTTTGTTTGTTTTAATTATGTTGTGGTTACCCAGGTAACGCCATATAAATATTCCTCTGCTACCACTCAGCACCCGTTGTTAAGCAACGTTGGAACTGTTTTCGAGTAGGTAGATCGTCCGCAAAAAGTGAGCGCTATTATTAATGCTGTAATTGCCCGAACGATCTCTGGGTTCAGCGAGCTGTCGATAGAAGACTTATGCTCGCTTTGAATATCAAGTCCCCTGGTGTCGTGAATTTTATCATTCGAGTCTGTTGAATTCTTTAAACAAATATTAAAATATTGATAATATATATTAAAACAAAACGAGGGCTGCATTTTTATAAAAGAAGCGATGCATTTTCTAGTTAGTCGTTTGCGTATTGTTCAACACCCGAGCGGCTCGGCGCTTGGCCCGCTCCTTCCGTCCGGGTCGATAACCACTAGCCTTTGGGGTAGTTTTCGGATCTGTCGTTGGTGTAGGTTTCGGATCTGTTTTTGTCTCTCGGTATGCTAATTGGGCTGGAGCAAAAACGAGGGGATAAGTAACTGCCGCTCCCTCCTGGCAGGCTGATAATGCCACTTCCAACTCCTTCACCTGGGTCCTCAGGCTTTGGTTCAACTGCCTTTCTTCCGCCCAGCCCTTTTGTGCTGCCGTGAGTCGTTGGTAAAGCAGTTTCGTTTTCTTCGGTTCCATCCATGTGGTTTTAGTTTCTTGAATCTCTTTTGACATTTGGATCAGTTGGGTGTAAAAGTCATTGTTGAGTTTGCGAGAATGTTCTAGTTCCTTCCTCAGAATTACTAGCGATTCCATCTCTGTAATTAATATTATAAATTTTGGCTACTAATCTTGAATTATTTATTGAACAATACAAATTTGTAAATATTACGCTAAAGAAATAAAGAAAAGATCTTGAGAAATAACAAATCATTTATTAAGATTAAATTTAAGTTCATTAATGTAATGGGCAAGAGTGAAAATCCATATTCCACTGATCAACAGGATTGGTGGGTTTTGTCATGTCTCTCTACCCCATCGTCGGGGATTGGCGAAGCGGCAAAGTACTCAGGGTACGCGAAGACGGGTCGCTTCGTGTTCCGGATGCGGCTGGCACGGGGCATCGGATGAGCGTCGACGCAAGCTTTTATTTCTCCGCCAGCCTGACTGAACGCGGGACTGTGTGGCGGTGTATAAACATCGGTGTCTACAATTCTGCCGGCCGCTATGTCTTCTTCTACATTGGAGAGGTATAGCCTGGGTCGGGCTATTTAAAGGTTTACTTGTTTCTTATGATCTTTGAGCCGAGTGAGGAGGAATCTGGCATGATTGTGTATCTCCTGGGCCGGACTCTGACCGCTTTTCCGTTTGTCCGACACAAACGGTTTCCCACTATTTTCCAATGGGCGTAAGGCGTCCCATCGGGGCTCCCTCGGGTGGGGCACATCACGGTACTTCTCCCGCCAGACTCGTTGCCAGGCTTGTCTCCACCGATCGGCAACGTGCGTGGGAACACGAACAAAGGGTCCTGATTTTTCTAAACAAAAACCATGGTCAGATGGGGTTGCCATCAAAATTCGATAATTGTCAAAGAGAATTAAAATTCTTATGATAGTTCCTGAAAAATGATATCGGAGAATCCTTGTCATTCTCCCTGGGTTTAATCGTTACAAGATTAAGATCTCTAATACAGTCCGATTTTTCATCCTAACCTTTTCTAATTTAACCAAACCTCCCTAATTTTGTTGTATGGACCATGAATACGTCGACGGGTGACCAGCCTATATTTCGTAAATTACCCTATTTGTTTTACTGGTCAACAACTATTTAAGAAGAAAAATTTTTATATGATACAAAAATAAACAAATGCACTTGTAGAAGTTTAACGTCCACTTTCGACATTTATTAGCTATTTAATTTTACTACGTCAATCATAAACAAGTTACTTTACTTTAATATATTCAGTCACTTAGAAAAACATAAATGGTAAAAGATTAAAATTTCAAAGCAATTATATATTGAATATAAAACCGTAAAAATTATAAAATAGCATGAACAAGTTATTATCATAAATTGTAAATTGAGTTAACTTGTATTGTTTCCATGAAGAATCCAAAAAATTTTGAGTGCATCTACGAACAACCATTTGAGCAAATGTGCAAAGAATGAGAAAATAGAGTCAAACGAAATGGGTTTTTGAATGGCAGGTTTCTGATTCGTAATTTAGCGTTGATCGGACTTTTCCTATTTTTTCAGAAGCATATATTTTTCATGTCCACAGCCAGGCCGGTACAGCCTCGGATAAGGATTGTTTCGTAGATTATATTACCTTATCCATTTCGAAATCGGCTTCGGATGATTCGGAGTTGCCCAGGCCTAGTTAGGGTAAATTATAGTATTTCCTGTCACAAATCGAAATTCCTCATAATCTTCTTTGAACCAATTTCCAAAACTCGAAATCCCCTTAGACAGTTAATATATTAACATCAAAATCCATCGTTAATGAATCGATCCTTAAAAGTTGCAAGCCTTGAACATCGAAGTTTAAAATTTGTCATTAAAATTAATTGCTAAAATTTACTATTATCGAAGTCATACAAATTTGATTATTAAAATCATGATTTTTACATCGTTATTAAAGATAGTTATCCAACATTTAATATCTTAATTAAAATTTCATGAAATTAACATTATTTATCCCAATTCGGCGAGTTCGGGCCACGAACTATCTCTTCACCTGACGTCTTGGCAGTATTCTCATGGTCGAAGTTCCGTTGCATATTCCCACAAAGATTAAGAAAAATTAAAAATTACTAAAAGATTGACATCGCTGGATTCTTCTTATGGAATCTGACTGTCCGTGTGTGCATGTAGGTGTGGACATACCACACCCCGTTCTGCATCTGATGTGTGCAAAGGACAACTTCAATATTGATTGATTTATTTCATGTAAATGCCAAGCTCGGTGATGTGGCAATTAGGCGTGTGTGATTGTGCCTATCGATTGGTCGGCGATAAAAGTCAGAATAGTTGTTTAGGGTAAGTTTTCGATTTTCCTCACTAATTTTTATCCAGTTAATTTAGTTTCAGACTTATCTGAAATTCAGTGATAATCACACAAACTTAACGCGCTATATTGTAAGTTTTATTTGGCTAGGTTTCGCAATAACAATTTTTACTTTGGATTATTTCAGGATCTCAGTTTCTAGGGGACAGTTGTCGGTGGAAGAAGGAAATTGCTCCATGGTTCTTCCCAGTTTTTGGGCCTGATTTTACCAACAAACATTTTCAAACGGTATCGGTATTGGAGTTCACAAATAAAATCATTTTTGTATCTTATAAAGTGGAGTTTTTTATCGATTCTCTCTCTATTCTACGCAAGAGGATGTTGTTGGGAATTATTCGCAGGTGGATTGATGGAAACTTCTTTCAGTGATTATCTCGGCTGCGATGACATTTGAGTGCCTGATTTTTCTCTGATCACGACTCTGGAATTTTCCATCAGGTCCTCGTCGCCTCAACCACAAGAAGGAAAATATTGTTCTCTATAGTATTAAAGAATTAATCTTATTGCTGATGCCAACTACAGATTTCCTCCTGGATATTTCAAGTTAAGTTGCTAGAGGACATGATGGCCGATGCTAGCGTGGAAATTCTCTTTTTATATCAAAAAACCATTGGTATTCGGAATTCAGAGGGAGTTTAAAGGGTTCAATGTAAAATAAAATTGTTCGTGTATTCGCCTTTATTTACTCATAAGATTATTTATCGTCGCTTAGAAAGTTATCTTAATTTGTTTATTTAAATAAATTCTATTTTGCTTTTGGATTTGGGTAGTGGAATGTGGGTGGCGATCATAAACGCGGGTGAGTTTATCTGTTACCTCATATTATATTAAGAATATTTTTATCTCCATATTTATTAAAAATGATAGCAAAACTTTAGGGATTTTATAATATTTGGGGGAGTTATCGTATTTACTTCAATCAATTTTTTTTCTCGCAGATATTTTTGTTGAATCTAAATCGTATAGATCATTGTGACGGAATCATTGGGAATCCGTAAGGATTAGCTTCTCCTATTTTGCGTTAGAATTGAAGCAATTCAAAATTTTTATCGAATTTCTTAACGTAAATTGGGGTGGTTCTTAATTTACCTTTTCCTTTTGCATTAAATTTCTAAACATGGTGTTGGGGATTACATTAATTATTATATTTGAACTTCGACTTGATTTAATAAAATTACTTCCGTGGTTTATAGTAATTATGCTATCATATTGAGTCCTACTATAACCTTACATATTTAAACTAATCTACCTTTACTTGGGTAACAATATTGGTCCCCGATGTGAAATTAGTAATAACTAACTGCTACCGTCATTTTAGGTTTACTCAAATGATTTTTACTTATCTAGGCTATTTTGGAGACTATGACAATGAAAATTTACAATGATTACCCTATTGGTTTTATTTACAAAACAACAGCTTAACGTTCATAATAAATTTAAAATAACAACTACTTGAATCCATAATATAAATTCGTAACCCTAGCTTAAAATTATTAATTATTACAAGTTCATGACAACCGCTCAATGTCTACGACTACTTTAAATTCTTATCAATAGCTTGAAATTTATGGTTACATTAAATTCATAGTAATAGTTTGGATCTATAGTTGATTTAAATTCATAACAACGATTTAAATTTTCTATTTCCCCGTTACCTTTCCCCTGGTTGGCCTTAGGCGCATTGTGTTCATATTATAGTTAATGAGTGCCCACTGGACTACTCGTATGATGATTTTTAGCCGTAGGTAAGATAGTTTAGGCCGAGTTTATGGGACTTGAGAGACGATGAAATAGCCAAAAGACCACATCCTTATCCCTCTCTTCCCTTATACGGAATAATATTGACGTTCCGACTCCTGCGTTCCGCACGCCGGAGTCTTCACGGGCACGGATCATTGGCAATATTCCATGCACTTACATGAATCCAAATAGTATGTTTGATTTTAATAACTTGTAATGTGTCCTTGGCTGTGGGCCGTAAAAATTTCGACAATAAAAACAATTTATGTATTATAAATAATTTATTAAAAGACAAGTATAAATTACCCAATACATTAATCAAATCAACAAAAATTCAAAGAAAATCATAAATATATCGCTCTCCCCACGCCGACACCCAAGCAGAGCTCCATCGAGGTTGCGAGGATGTGACGTGGGAAGAGTTTTCATATAAAACTCTCACTTACATCTTAAAATAGATTTTAAAGTTTCAAGTTGGAAAAACTGATTAAAATTGTGTAAAAATGAATCGGTATATATACCTAGTGTACGACCCTAACCTTGAGTGTTCTTTCTGATTTAGTAAAACAAATTTTGACCTTGAAATTTTCTGGTATATTCTAATCTTTAATTTTATTATTTTGAGATTTTATTTGACAATTTTTTCTTTAGATTTTAATTGAATTATTTCTAATTCAAATTATTTAATTTTTATATCATTTTCATGAAATCTCGCATTTTTATAAATTGTCAAATTTGGGTCAAACTCGTTGGGTTATCGTGTTATGTTTATATTTAATTGGTGCGGATCTTGTTGCATTTTGTTATTATTTTAATTTATTTTTGTATTTATAATTTTATGTTTAACTGTTTTTTCTTTCATATTTTGGTTGGGTTAATTGGTGTTGTGCTAGCTTTGAATTTAAATCTGCATGTTATATTTGCATGTGTGTTACCGATTCATTTAAACATTTACGAGGCCGTCTGTGTTCTAGCCCAACAATTTTAAAGTAAATATTAATAATAAAAAGAATTAATAGTAATAATATTAATAATAATAATAGTAATAATAATAGTAACAATAATAGTAAAAATAAAAGTAATAATAATAATAGTAATTCTACTACAGATAAATATGTATGATATCAACATTAATACAACCTAGTTAATACTTAATTAAAATATATACTCAACAAATAAAAATAAACTAGTAAAAATGTAAAGATCAAATTAAAAATTTATTTAATTTACATGGTAGCAAATCTGCTTATAATAAGCTCTTCTTAGTTAAGTCAACAAAATATGGATAACTTCCTTCTTCTTGTAATCCCTGCTCATCTGCAAGTAAATGGGCAAGTCAACATTGAGGAATCTGCACAAACAATACAATCATCTAGACATTTCAAACCAGACCCCTTAACCGATTCGTAATGCATCCGTACAATTTCTTCAATGTTGATTCCAGTTATTTGATAGATTCGTGTTTCCAAAAATTCAGGAGCACAATATGAAAGCTTGTTCTTCATATTCGGAAAGAGGTCTTCCATTATCATCAGAATTGTTTCGAATACGTATGCTTCAGTAGGTACATGTGTGCCACCTGGCCCACTTTTTGGTACCCCCACTCTCTATATTTTATTTTACATAAACACAACAATTATAAAAAAAATATTGAATACGAACAAGAACATATATAGGTATACATTTAATAATTCAATGAACAGTTGGATGATCTTTTATTTTTAATTGAATTATTTCCAATCAAAATTATTTAATTTTACTTCCACTTTTCATTAACTCTTGTTCTTTTAAATAAATTAACAATTTTCAGTCAAATTTCTGTGTTCTTTTGTTATTTCTATGTTTATTTCGTGCTGATCTTGGTGCATCTTGTTATTATTTTAATTTATTTTTATGTTTTTGATTTTATATTTTAATTATTTCTTTCTCGTATTTTAAGTTGCTAACTTGATGTTTTATAGGTCTCTTTTTAAATCTGCCTGTTATATTTGCATGTTATTTCCAATTCATTTAAAAAAACTCAGTTCTGGCCCAACAGACATCCATCAAAATTATTAAATATTTTAGAGGTAAATTTTATTTATGAAGAATAATGTAAATATGATCGTTATAAATTTTAATTAAATATATTGTTCAAAATTACTGACTCATTCTACAGTTTTCGTGACAAATTATTTAATGAAAAAAACACCTTAAGACCGGGTTCAGATTTTTCCTGGCACTGGTTATAGTATCCAGTTGGTAGACTACTTCTTCTTTCATCTCGATTGCTGTCTCACTGACTGCGTTAGTGGGGTCTCGATTATTCATATTTCCTGTTGGGCTAAGACCCATAGTTATTATTGAAATAAAATAAATTAAGTGATCAGAAATGAATAAGTAAGTTCTCTTACATTTTAAACCTCTGATACGTACCATAATATTTTTTTATGTTAATGCTAGTTCATCCATTACAGGGTTAAGGTTTTCCGAATATTGCGTAACATAAATAAGTTGCATACATTTGCTGGGTACTGATAAGGAAGAACTTTGCATCAGTGTCAAAGGAATGGCTACTAATCCCATACAGTACGCGCATAACAATTATTACCACTAGGCACACGTCAAAAAATGACGTTCAAACTGTGTACTAGTGGGTGGAAGGTTAACAAAAGGTGAGCTTCTCTACAAGAACTGCTAATGCCTTAACCTTCCGTGGGTTCAAGGACTACCGTAGAAGGTTTATTGTCCAACTCATTAAGGTCCCTTTCTAACTATTCTTTCAGTTATCTTGAAACATTGTGAATTTAGTTACTAGGTTTTTCAATTCATATAATTTAATAATGAACTAAAACTACAAATTGTAACTACAAACAATCACAAGTTCAGGTTAGTCATATCATAATACAATGATGTTAATAGAAGTCAAATATGAGAGTAAATTGTCCCAATAAACGGACTTCCTTCAATTTACGGTTGCGAGCCCTTTCATGTTTGCCCAGTCACGGATTCGATGGCGGCGGACGTTATGGGACCGGCGCGGCCATTGTATTAAGTCCGGAGAAGGTGCGTAGGTGAAGGCCCATGTCTCGATCTTGGAGGTATCTTTGGTTGGATACAATTCAGTTTCGGCATAAAATGGCATCCAGGCGAGATCCGAGTGAATCTGTAGCTTCGTTTACAAGGCCGCTATCGTGCAGGTCTGCTAAAGTATTTTTACTTTTAGCGACGATTTTCTGAATTTTTCAAAGTCCAATTTGTGGTCTTGAACTAGATAAAAGGATATGATTTTGATTACTAGTTGGGTATTTACGTGAAGTTTTCACACAGAACGATAATATTAAAATCAATGACTACACGTTAGCACTGTTAATTATCTCCGGGTTTAACGCTTTACGGTGTCATCGCATTTTCCCTATTAGTCTTTAATATTTTTGTTTGTAGCTGTCAATCAATTTACGTGGGTGTAAACCTGTTTATTAGGGTGGTTTTTCATGTTACATGTTTGCAGCTATAACGAGGTCGTAGGATAGCATGTGATAATGATAGCGATTAAGTTGGATCCATGGGGTTGGCAAAGTACAAAGACAACATCAGCAGATCAAAACCACTGTCCATAATTTATAGTCGTAATCAACAATTATCAAGTTCGCCGTGGAACTATAATATCAATAAAAATTATCGTGGCAATTGTAGCAATTCACAAGATAACCTAAAGTGGGTAAAATAATAATCGTATAAGTAATAATAATAATAATAATATTGGTGAAATAATAACAATGCTATTTATTTTTAATGGGGCCACAAAAGTTGTGATTCAGATTTATAATAACCCTCCTAAAGGTACAATAGAAATAACAGTAATTGTATTCATAACATATATTATCCATAATAACGTTAATAATTATTTTAATAAATTAAAAGTACAGTATTAATAATAATATTAATACTCTGATTTTTAAAGAAGTTAAAGATTTGTGCCGAAAGTTCCTAACATAAAAATATTATGATCCTTAAAATGATGAGTTATTAGTCTCTAAAATAGGATTAATTAAATATTATTAACTATATAAAAGTGTAAAAATTCTTTTTGATTAATATAATTAACACTAGTATATACATGAATTTCTTATTTTATACTATGGGTTTTCATTATGGCCCTTAAAAATCAAGAATTTAGGAGATATTTCGATATGTACTATATATTTTATTATTAATTTAAGGATAAATCTAGTAATTTAAGGATAAGCCCTGTAGTTTCTAATTTTTTTATTAGTTAATTTTATTTTCATACAAAATAAATTTCTACTCCTGAAATACCAAAACGAATCTATGATCGAACTCCATCTCGACGGAGTGTCATCACATTTAAATTATAATTTCAAATTTCAAAATTAGCAATTCAGTAATTTGAAAATTCTACGAGTGGTTATAAACCACGGACTGTAGTGTCCATGAGAAGAAGAAGAGTTTTCCCCCCGGAAACCTTATCGCCCGACCATTTATAGACTGAGAGTGACCATGAGGAAGGATCAAAATCGAATAACATAAAAGGAAAAATAAATTGTTTAGTTAGGATGAAGAAGAATTTAGAACCAAAAGAACGTTGATGCTATCACGATAGACCTCATTAAATGACTACTGTTATGTTGACCTGAAATCACTAAGAGAAGATTAGGCAATTTTGAAATAGGCAAAATTAAAGGACAATTGAACGTATTCTTAGAGGATAGCGTATTTTACAAATTCTAGGTATAAAAATTCGAATTTTGTTAAAGGTGAATAAGAGACATCATTACCAATTAAGATAGAATTTTAATCCATTTTGTTATTTTACTAAGGTTATGTTTATAAAACTTTAATATTGAAAATACGCGTATTAAAATGCAATCATTTGTTATTATATTTTGCCAACCTTAATGTTTATTTATGATGCTTTTCCTATTTAAATAAATAAATCGACGCAAACCTAATAATATGTAACTTTATTATTAATACTCGAGGAAACAATTTAGACCAACTTACCTTAACCTCATTTTGGTTTGTAACCGTCTTATAGATTTTTTTTATAAAATTTATTATTATTACTTATATTAATTTTATTATTATTAATCTTATTATTATTATTATTATTATTACTATTGATCGATATCATTGTGTCATTAGTATTTTATCATTAATATTAGTATTATTAATATTATTATTATTAGCATTATCATTATTATTTCTCTTATTGTGCAATCCTTTTTAATGTTATTTTCACTCTTATTATCATTACTTATGTTATTATTATTATTATTATTATTATTATTATTATTATTATAATAATAATAATTATTATTATTATTATTATTATTATTATTATTATTACCGTTGTATAATTCTGTTATCATTATTATTATTATTATTATTATTATTATTATTAATATTATTACTATTAAATTCTTAAAATCCTTACTAATATTACAATTATTATTGCTATTAGGTTACATTAGGTTTACGTTATATTAAATTTTGAAGTAATTTTAATGAAAGGGGAAATGATCGGTTAAGAAGAGAATTTATTTTCTTTTAAGGGGAAATTATCGAATAAGAACAGGTTTGTTGATATTTTTAAGAGGTTGTGCCAGTTGAATTTTGTTATTTTAAAGGGAAATGATTGGTCAAGAAATGAATTTATTTTAAGGGAATTTCAAGAAATTTATTCGGTTGAATATCGATATAAATCGGTGTTTTTATGAAAATAATGAATATAGCAGGAAATATTGTCATTTAAAGAGAAATGATTGGTTGAGAGTAAAGGCTATCAAAATATATCAGTAAGATTTTGGTTAATTTTAATGATATTATTGGAATCTGAATAAAAAATACTATACTTGTTCGGTTCTAAAAAAATGTTTGATTAATGTAATTATTTGTATTCAAGTATTTATTTGATTTTATTATTTGTAATTTAATTAAAAATGACTAGTATTTAAAAAATTTATGTTACCCATTACTTATGTTGTTATTGACAATTTTCTGAATAATTTAAATATATATGATTATTTCTACGAATGAAGAGAAATTGTACAATTAATTTTCATTCAACAAGTATCTAGAACTATTACCTAACAATCTTAAAATTTTTAAAAATCTAAAAAAATTTTTTTCAATTATTTTACAACTCAGTTAATTTAATTAAATGATAAGTACTATTTTCTTTACAATTTGCTACTGTGTTGAAACTTTTTTTAAAATGTTTTTTTCAAAGTACTAACAAATTTTATTAAAGATATATCAAGACTTGTCAAAAATTATAAATCTTTAGTAATTTTAATAAGTATTACTCAATAACTACTATTTTCTTACCAATTTGCTGAAGGTCTTATTTTAAAATTTCTTCAAAGTACTAACATTATTTACAGATTAAGAGGTTTTATTTAAAATTTAACAACTTAAAATATTTATCACAACTTTAATCAAATTCTAATCACATGATAATCATAATTTAAGGATAAGTGTTATTTTTACAAAAACAAGTATTTTACAATAATTAAACATACATATTTGGATTTTTAGTAGATTTTATCGGTATCTATAAGTACCTGTTCCGTGTAGTTTTTTAAGCTTTGTTAGAAATTAAACTTATTTAGTGGTTGGTCGATAATCATTTAACTTCTAGTAATGTGGTAGATATTATTTTTTTTATATCAGTTTTATTCAAATCTTTAGCATCTTTGAGTTAATAATTTTAAGAGTTGAATCATTTTCAATAAATATATGAAAATTTATTCCATGTACAATGAAAGTAATATATGTTTTGAGAAATTAATTTAAGAATATTTTTCTAATCAAGTTTCTTTTCACTAGCAATTAGATTAACCACTATTTGTACTTACTAATTAATTTATCATTCAGTAAACAATAATAGTTGGGGGTGAAAAGATCAGAAAATCTATAAAAATAAATTTAAGTAATTATTTGATGAGTTAGCAATTAATTTATTTAGGGACGTGTGAAAATTAAATGAAAAGGTTGACATTTATCTTTGAAAATAACTTTTAGTAATTATTCATTGTTGGACGCAATTAAAAATCTTACAGAAATAGTAGAAAAATTTCAAAGTCTTTTAACTAAGTTTTACAAAATGTTAATAAATCACATACAAGACTTGTAAACCAATAAATTTTTATTCAGAAAAAATACAACACTTGATTGGGCTTCAATTATTAATAATTTCTTGATAGCAATCAGGTAACTAAGCAACCAAAAAATTTACCAATTTGGAGACATCAATGATCGATAAAAGGGTAGAGAAGTTAATAAAATTTGTAATTGAAATTGTATTTCTTTTGATTGTTCAAATTTTTATGTGCTTTTATTTAAAGATTTCTTGGTCAGTAAACAATTTTTTATATTGATTTGTTCGGTAACTAGTTATTAATAACATATTGTGAGTGTGTGAATAACCAAGTATTTTAAGGGGAAATTATTGAGAGAAAATTTTATTTTTTTAAGTGGGTTAAGTTGGTTGAATATCGGTGTTCAAAAAGTAAATATTATTTAAATATATCATTTTAATGAATAAGTAAATTATTCAATACCTAGTATGTATATAGAGAGTTGTACAGTACTCGGTTATTTGTATACAGTACCTAGTGATTGTTGTTCAGTTATTAATGAATTATTCATTGTGTATCAGTATTCAGAAGTTGATAACAAGTAAATATAACAATGGATTTGGTTTCAATGAATTTGATTAATTATCGCTTGATAACAACATGGTAACTAAGCAACCAAAAAATTTATCAATTTGGAGACATCAATGATCGATAAAAGAGTGAAGAAGTTAATAAAATTTCAACTTGTATTTCTTTTGTTCAACCCTTTATGTGATTTATTTCAAAATTAGTTGGTCAGTAACCTATTATTATTATTTGTTGGTTTAGTAATTAGTTTTTGATATTGATTTGTTCAGTAACTAGTTAATGATAACATATTGTGAGTGTGTGAATAACCATGTATTTTAAAGGGAAATGATTGAGAGAAAATTTTATTTTTTAAATGGGTTAAATTGGTTGAATACCAAGAAGTTGATACCAAGTAAGTGAACTTTTTATGTTTTCTGAAAGTATTATTATTATAATTATTATAATTATTATTATTATTATTATTATTATTATTATTATTATTATTATTATTATTAATATATTATTATTATTATTATTATTATAATATTATTATTATTATAATTATTATTATTATTATTATTATTATTATTATTATTATTATTATTATTATTATTATTATTATTATTTATTATTATTATTATTATTATAATTTATTATTATTAAATATATTATTATTATTATTATTATTATTATTATTATTATTATTATTATTTTATTAATATTATTATTATTATTATTATTTATTATTAAGGATGGATTGCTGCAGGGTGGAGATGGGTTGCTCTTGCGAATGACTACTACCTACCTTAGGCAATACTATGTCACACTGAAACTCGAAAATTTAATTTAATAAAATTTTTTGAAAAAATTTTTTGAAAAATTTCTTTGAAAATTTGATCGTTATCAACATGTATAAAAAGTCATAGTAAAAATTATACTAAAAATTTGATTGTACGATTACATTAAAAATTTTTTCAATACAAAACATGTATAAAAAAGTCATAATAAAAATTATACTAAAAATTTGATTGTAAAATTACATTAAAAAATTTTTCAATACAAAACATGTATAAAAAAGTCATAATAAAAATTATACTAAAAATTTGATTGTAAGATTACATTAAAAATTTTTTCAATTAAAAACATGTATAAAAATTTCATTGTAAAATTATCCTAAAAATTTCATCTTTAAAAATTTTATATAAAAAATTCATCGATAAAATTATACTACAAATTCTATTTAAAAATCATATATAAAAAATTTCATTGCAAAATTATGTTAAAAATTTTATTATTTAAAAATATGTATAAAAAATTTCATAGTAAATTTATCCTAAAAATTTCATCTTTAAAAATCATGTATAAAAAATTCCATTGTAAATTTATGTTAAAAATTTTATCATTTAAAAATATGTACAGTACTCAGTTATTTGTATACAGTACCTAGGGATTGTTGTTCAGTTATTAATGAATTATTCACTGTGTATGGGTTATCAGTGTTCAGAAGTTGATACCAAGTAAATATAACAATGGATTTGGTTTCAATGAATTTGATTAATTATCGCCTGATAACGACAAGGTAACTAAGCAACCAAAAATTTTACCAATTTGGACACATCAATAATCGATAAAATAGTGAAAAAGTTAATAAAATTTCAACTTGTATTTCTTTTTGTTAACCTTTTATGTGATTTATTTCAAAATTAGTTAGTCAGTAACCCATCATTAATATTTATTGGTTCAATAATTAGTTTTTGATATTGATTTGTTCAGTAACTATTTATTGATAACATATTGTGAGTGTGTGAATAACTAAGTATTTTAAAGGGAAATGATTGAGAGAAAATTTTATTTTTTAAGTGGTTGAGTTGATTCAATATCTGTGTTGAAAGAGTAAATATTATTTAAATATGTCATTTTAATGAATAAGTAAATTATTCAATGCCTAATATGTATATAGAGAGCTGTACAGTACTCGGTTATTTGTATACAGGACCTAGTGATTGTTGTTCAGTTATTAATGAATTATTCACTGTGTATGGGTTATCAGTGTTCAGAAGTTGATACCAAGTAAGTTAACTTTTTATCTTTTCTGAAAGTATTATTATTATTATTATAATTATTATTATTATTATTATTATTATTATTATTATTATTATTATTATTATTATTTTATTAATATTATTATTATTATTTATTATTATTGTTTTATTACTTTTTTTATTAAGGATGGGCTGCTGCAGAGTGGAGGAGATGGGTTGCTCTAGCGAATGACTACTACTTACCTTAGGCAATACTATGTAACACTGAAACTCAAAAATTTAATTTAATAAAATTCTTTGAAAAAAGTTTTTGAAAAATTTCTTTGAAAATTTGATCGTTATCAACATGTATAAAAAAGTCATAGTAAAAATTATACTAAAAATTTGATTGTAAGATTAGATTAAAAATTTTTTCAATTAAAAACATGCATAAAAAATTTCATTGTAAAATTATCCTAAAAATTTCATCTTTAAAAATCATGTATAAAAAATTCCATTATAAAATTATGCTGAAAATTCTATTTAAAAATCATGTATAAAAATTGATCGATAAAACTATACTAAAAATTTTATTTAATAAATTTTATCATATAATATATTCGACTCTTTAACTTTAAAAATTCTTACCTTATGTAACTTATCTTTTGACCCTCTATTTACTTTTAAAAAATTCTTACCTAATGTAATTTGCCTACTATCACTGCTTTTAAAATTTTCAGCTTTAAAAAATTTCTCTTGTGTAACTTAACTGTTGACTCTATTTAATTTTAAAAAATTCTTACTTAACTTACCATACTTTACTCTAGGCACCTTAAATTACTTTAAGAACCTTAATTTACTTAAATTTATTCTAACGTACTTTAAATTACTCTGATGTACCTTAATTTACTTTATGAACCATAATTTACTTAAATGTACCAAATGTACTTAAATTGACTTTCGACCATTTAATTTACATTAATTTACCTTAATGTACTCTAATGTATCTTAATTTACTAGAGGAACCTTAATTTACTCTAATATACTTAAATGTATTCTAATGTACTTTAATTTACTTAAATTTATCTAAATTTACTTTAATATACTCTTATGTACTTTAATTTACTTTAGACCCTTTAATTACCTTAATTTACTTTAATATACTCTAATGTATCTTAATGTACTTTAATTTATCTTAATTTACTTTAGGTTTTTTAAATTTTTTTTATCTAGAGCCTAAATTTCTCTATGCAAATTGTGTGAACAAATATTTCAAGTGTTTTTCAACAAGCCTATAAAATACCCCTGTCAATTTTTTTATCAGTAGGCGATTCAAGCCATTTTTATTTTATGCCTATATTTACCTATATAAAGTATTGAGACCAAATATTGCATTGTTTTTATTACGAGTTAAAAATATCCCTGACTATATCACATCTTAGGCGATTTGAGCCAATTTTAATTTTATGCTTTTTTTATCGTTAGGCGATTCAAGCCAATTTATTTTAGTCTTTTTCAAAAATACCCACTGACTATAGTATGATTGAAAAAAAATTTATTCAAAAAAAATATTTCAATTTTATTTCAAAAATTCACCAAAATTTGAATTTAAAAAAAAATCGCGCCAAAAACTCGAAAAAAATTTCGAAAAAAAATACACACAAAAAAAATTAATTAAAATACACATACAAAAATTTTGGGAAAAAAATACACACAAAAATTTATCAAAAAAAATGTGCACACATAAAAATTAATTATCTTGATTACATCATTATGTAATCAATACACACCGAAAATAATCTCTAAATAAACCCCCCCCCCCTTATTTTTTTAATGGGGATTTCGTGTGTGGTAGCAGAGTGCTCCTAACTACCTACTTTCGTGATCGTAATCCTTGCGTATCCAGGTCCGTCTTCAGGGGCCCTTTGTCACGTGGTTTACTATTTCACTGCGCAACTTGAGCAACTTGTAAATGTTGAAGTGGTTTGTCTCTCTGATTGCCTTGTCTAGATTTGAGGATGTCCAAATCTGTTTCATTGAAAACAGCTTTAAAATTCGTTTTAAAACAAAAAAACCCGACAAAACAAAGAATCGCTACTTCAATGAATAAATCGGAATTTGTCATTTGGTTTTCGAATTTCAGATCTTTCTTTTTAACTATAAATGACTTTGGATACTCGAGAACTTTAATTCTCAGTTCGGCAGGTTTTTCAAATTTAGATATAACCATCATTGTTTTACCCGGTAATAATTTATCATAAAATACACTGCGACAAATATTTAGATAAACAACGATTAACCGGTTTTTAAACCGGTTTCGGAAATCAGTTTTCATTCCTTATTTTAAATATTATTATTATTATTGTTATTATTATTAATTATTATTATTTATTATTATTATTATTAATTATTATTATTATTATTATTATTATATTATTATTATTATTATTATTATTATTATTATTATTATTATTATTATTATTATTATTATTATTATTATTATTATTATTATTTATTATTATTATTATTATATATTATTATTATTATTATTATTATTATTATTATTATTATTATTATTATTATTATTATTATTATTATTATTATTATTATTATTATTATTATTATTATTATTACTGTCTTTGATTAAAAGCTCAAATAAATATTAATAAAATATGAATTAATTGAAAGAAATTTGCGTGACAAAAGATTTATGAACGTGTACGGAAACAGATGAAATAAATTTTATGTTAATCTATAGGTAAAAACTAATTTAAATTTTTTTTAATTAAACAAAAAATTAATATAAAAATGTAAATCCGTTTAGTTGTTCTATTTGGATATGAATGTTTTAATTAAAATCGCATTTGTTTTAGTTGTTCTAGATTTTTGTTCTGGAGATCTTTCTGAAAAAGAAAAAAATCTACTCTTGAATATCCACAATGAATACCGAGGAGATGTGGCCATAGGACAAGTTTCAGGGCAACCCACAGCATCGAACATGCAACTAATGGTAAACCTCAAATGAGTTTTTACAAAATATATTTATGTTTTCCATATTAGGTATGGAATGAAAAATCCGCGTCGAAAGCGCAGATCTACGCGGATAAATGCATATTTGCTCACGACACAAAAGATGACCGTAAATACGGAGATTTTGAATGGGTTGGACAGAATGTTGCTAAGTTCGCTGGAGAGATAATTACCAGGTTGATTAAAAATAAATTTGTATTTAATGAAACAAATATTTAGAGGCGCAGAATTGTGGTTTATTCAGGTTTCCGGATTCACATTTGAAAATAGTGCCTGTTCATTAAAAACCTGCGGCCATTATACACAAGTACCTTTTCTACACTTAATATCAGAAATTACTATAATAAAATACTTTTAAAATATTTAATTGGACTTTAAAAAACTGAGCCAGATCAGTTATTGCTGAAACTTTTGTTTCTTATATTTGATAATATTTTTACAGATTCTCAGGTTATATATGAATGTGTGGAATGCGAGAAAAATAATAAAAATAATTTGTCTGAAGAAGTTTATATATCTCACAATAAAATTTCACCAACAATTTGCCATTTCATCATTTAAAGGACATTAAAGGTTTATCTGGGTTAGATCTAATTGAAAAAACAAAATTTTATTTCTAACCTATTATTTCAAAAATCTGAGTAATTATTAGGAACAATTAACTGATGAGGCGTTGTTGTTCTCTAAACCCATTTAACGTCATTTTAATATATATATTTATATAATATTTATACAATATCTATAAGACCTCTATCTTATATGCCAGCTTGTATGGGCCAACTCTACTGAGGTTGGATGTGGACTTTCCAAATGTTCAATTGACGGAATTGATTTGAGTTTGTTAGTTTGCAATTACGGTCCAGGGTAATTCGTATTTTCTTATGAATGATCAGGACTGATGGTAAACCTTTAGAGGCAATTATGTCGGTGAGAAACCCTATAAACTTGGCCCGCCATGTTCTGAATGCAAATCGGGTCAATCCTGTTCAACAGGACTTTGTTTTGATGAATAAATAAATTTTCATCCAATTATTTTTATTTTATTATTACAAATACTTAGAAAATCTTTGAATTTAGAACTTTTAATAAATTGACCATTTTATTTATTAATTTGATCCAATTTTCTCATTTATCAATTATAAATTAATTTATTTTTTGTCAATTATTTTACTGATTGTCATGATTTTTGTGAAATGCAAACGAATTGTCTAATCAATCTTTATTTAAATTCCAGAATATTACGCCGTCGATATAAATAGTCAATTATCAATAAAATACACTAGGACAATCCGGTAAAAGCATCATTTGGAGAAGTATGAGGATTATATTGATAATCACATAATGCATTATATTCATACATGTGTTTTGAATATCCAAGGATTTCAGGCACTAGTTTAAATTCACCAGTATTTTTTATTTATTAATTGGCGTAAATTCAGTTTCAGAATGATCACTCAAAAGTGGTTTGGAATAAATCATATTCCATCTCAAATATAAAGGAATAAGTTTTTTATGATTGTCAAATAGGTTCAATAAAAATTTTTCAATAAAATTCAATAAAATTCAATAAAAATTCTAAATAAAAAATTATTAAAATAAATCAAAAAATAATAAAAATAATGAATAGAATACACTAGAAAATAACAAGGTTGAATTTTGTTTTACTACATCAAAATTAACATGCGAGGTTAGGGACAGAAAATAGGTATAAATACCGATTCATTTTCACATAAAGTTAACCATTTTTTGAACTAAAATTTTTTGGATTTTGTTTGAAAATCTATCGTGAAGCTTTTTATTTTTAGGTGAGAAGTAGTTTTATTTGGAACTCGCTCTCCACGTCACATCCTCGCAACCTCGGTAGAGCTCTGCTTGGATGTCGGCGTGGGGGGAGATGCATTTTTTATGCTTTTATGAATTATTGTTGGTCAAGTAATTTTGTATTTTATTTTTAATACACATTAATAAATATTTATAATGTTTAAAACTGTTTTATATACATTTAATTAATTAAATTGTCGAAATTTTTCCGGCCCACAGCCAACACATCGCAAGTTAGTAAAATATATATAGCACCGACTTGATTAAAATAAATAATTAAAGTATATAAAATAAAAATAAAAAATAAATAAAAGTATATATTATGAGTCATGGTCTTTGTTTAAATGACCTTGAAAAATATGATGAGTTATCCAATGACCTTGACCTACTTTTGAATGACCTTGAATGAGTCATGGTCTTTGTTTAAATGACCTTGAAAATTTTTGTTCTTTTGGACTTCGAAAAACTTTCTCTGAGCAGGAGGAGGGGGAGGGTGTGTGGTGGAGGTGACACATCCCACTACTGACCAACGCTGAGACAAATCCCATTAACAAGTTATTTTAAGACATTTTCGAGAAAAAAATGGCGACAAAAATTTTTAATTTAAATTTTTAGGTTTCTGCTCAGAAATTTCGTGTAAATGAGAATGTAACTTCATAAGATTTACCCTTAAAACTAATTTTAATTTAATATTTCATAAGTTTTTAAAAATTGTAAATTTTTTTAATTTTTTAAAAATTAACCATGAACCCAATTATTATTTTGTGCAGATATTCGAAGTATTTTTCCCAGGTGTATAAAAAAATAGATATTTATGGAAATTAATTATTTTTAATACTTCAAAAATAGTTTAACTCAATTTGTTGAATTAATTTTTTATTTATTAAAGTAATTAATTATCTAATTAGGACATTACGAATTTGGGATTTGTGACATGTTTGCGTGTGTGTGTGTGTGTGTACAATGAAATAATAATAAATATGCACGCGATTGATTAGCCTATATCAATAATATTCACTGCAAAACTGTTGTAAATAAATTTGAAAAACAATATGTTGATTGTTCACCGTTTTTGAAAATGTTTCTAGACAGAAAATATTTCTACAGAGAAATACAGTAATAAAAGATTTGATTGTTAAAAGCATATTAAAAATGAACAAAATATTACGTTCTGAAAAGTAGCGTTGTTAATAAAGTATTCAAAAAACTGTGAAGTTTACATTTATCTTTGAACCGAATTGATTGTGAAATTGAATCCGCAACGTAAATGCCATCAATTAATTACGCAGAATATTATTAGTGCTCTAAACGATTTACCAACGCGTATTCAAGGCCGTCGCAACTAATCTATTATACGATGATAGCGTTAGGTTAAATGTTACTTGAACATAACTGTAAACATTTTTAAATTAGGAAATAGAGATATTTTAGTTCTCATTATAACATCAAGGAGAGTTACTCGGTTAGTAGGTAGTTAGTAGGACACTGAGTATAACCCACCCCCCGCGCCGGTGACCGATTAAATTACAGTTACGTAATTAATCCAAATTAATCTTTATTGCGTAATTATTATGCATTTTAAAAAGAATTTGACGCATTTGTTTTAATTTCGAATTTTTGTCGAATTTATTTTAATTTCGAGTTTAGGCGTATTTATTTTAAATTCAATTTTCGCGCAATTTGTTCAAATTATTTGGCAAATTTTTTATTGATTTTATTGATTTTAAATTTTTCAAAATATTAATTTGATATTAATTTTTTAAATATAATTTTAGTTTTCGATTTTTTATTGTAATTTAATTTTTAATGTCATTTAAGATTGAAATTTTTCTACACAAAATCATTTAAACTTTAAATTTTTGGACATGGTTTTATATAAAGACAAAATATATTTTAAGATTGAATTTTTTATACATGTTATTAAATTTTGGTGGTTACTGGGTGCTTTGTTTGTTTTAATTATGTTGTGGTTACCCAGGTAACGCCATATAAATATTCCTCTGCTACCACTCGGCACCCGTTGTTAAGCAAGTTGGAACTGTGTTCGAGTGGGTAGATCGTCATCAAAAAGTGAGCGCTATTACTAATGCTGTAATTGCCCGATGGATCTCTGGGTTCAACGAGCTGTCGATAGAAGACTTATGCTCGCTTTGAATATCAAGTCCCCTGGTGTCGTGAATTTTATCATTCGAGTCTGTTGAATTCTTTAAACAAATATTAAAATATGATAATATATATTAAAACAAAACGAGGGCTGCATTTTTATAAAAGAAGCGATGCATTTTCTAGTTAGTCGTTTGCGTATTGTTCAACACCCGAGCGGCTCGGCGCTTGGCCCGCTCCTTCCGTCCGGGTCGATAACCACTAGCCTTTGGGTAGTTTTCGGATCTGTCGTTGGTGTAGGTTTCGGATCTGTTTTTGTCTCTCGGTATGCTAATTGGGCTGGAGCAAAAACGAGGGGATAAGTAACTGCCGCTCCCTCCTGGCAGGCTGATAATGCCACTTCCAACTCCTTCACCTGGGTCCTCAGGCTTTGGTTCAACTGCCTTTCTTCCGCCCAGCCTTTTGTGCTGCCGTGAGTCGTTGGTAAAGCAGTTTCGTTTCTTCGGTTCCATCCATGTGGTTTTAGTTTCTTGAATCTCTTTGACATTTGGATCAGTTGGGTGTAAAAGTCATTGTTGAGTTTGCGAGAATGTTCTAGTTCCTTCCTCAGAATTACTAGCGATTCCATCTCTGTAATTAATATTATAAATTTTGGCTACTAATCTTGAATTATTTATTGAACAATACAAATTTGTAAATATTACGCTAAAGAAATAAAGAAAAGATCTTGAGAAATAACAAATCATTTATTAAGATTAAATTTAAGTTTATTAATGTAATGGGCAAGAGTGAAAATCCATATTCCACTGATCAACAGGATTGGTGGTTTTGTCATGTCTCTCTACCCCATCGTCGGGGATTGGCGAAGCGGCAAAGTACTCAGGGTACGCGAAGACGGGTCGCTTCGTGTTCCGGATGCGGCTGGCACGGGCATCGGATGAGCGTCGACGCAAGCTTTTATTTCTCCGCCAGCCTGACTGAACGCGGGACTGTGTGGCGGTGTATAAACATCGGTGTCTACAATTCTGCCGGCCGCTATGTCTTCTTCTACATTGGAGAGGTATAGCCTGGGTCGGGCTATTTAAAGGTTTACTTGTTTCTTATGATCTTTGAGCCGAGTGAGGAGGAATCTGGCATGATTGTGTATCTCCTGGGCCGGACTCTGACCGCTTTTCCGTTTGTCCGACACAAACGGTTTCCCACTATTTTCCAATGGGCGTAAGGCGTCCCATCGGGGCTCCCTCGGGTGGGGCACATCACGGTACTTCTCCCGCCAGACTCGTTGCCAGGCTTGTCTCCACCGATCGGCAACGTGCGTGGGAACACGAACAAAGGGTCCTGATTTTTCTAAACAAAAACCATGGTCAGATGGGGTTGCCATCAAAATTCGATAATTGTCAAAGAGAATTAAAATTCTTATGATAGTTCCTGAAAAATGATATCGGAGAATCCTTGTCATTCTCCCTGGGTTTAATCGTTACAAGATTAAGATCTCTAATACAGTCCGATTTTTCATCCTAACCTTTTCTAATTTAACCAAACCTCCCTAATTTTGTTGTATGGACCATGAATACGTCGACGGGTGACCAGCCTATATTTCGTAAATTACCCTATTTGTTTTACTGGTCAACAACTATTTAAGAAGAAAAATTTTTATATGATACAAAAATAAACAAATGCACTTGTAGAAGTTTAACGTCCACTTTCGACATTTATTAGCTATTTAATTTTACTACGTCAATCATAAACAAGTTACTTTACTTTAATATATTCAGTCACTTAGAAAAACATAAATGGTAAAAGATTAAAATTTCAAAGCAATTATATATTGAATATAAAACCGTAAAAATTATAAAATAGCATGAACAAGTTATTATCATAAATTGTAAATTGAGTTAACTTGTATTGTTTCCATGAAGAATCCAAAAAATTTTGAGTGCATCTACGAACAACCATTTGAGCAAATGTGCAAAGAATGAGAAAATAGAGTCAAACGAAATGGGTTTTTGAATGGCAGGTTTCTGATTCGTAATTTAGCGTTGATCGGACTTTCCTATTTTTTCAGAAGCATATATTTTTCATGTCGACAGCCAGGCCGGTACAGCCTCGGATAAGGATTGTTTCGTAGAAATCAGCTTCGGATGATTCGGAGTTGCCCAGGCCTAGTTAGGGTAAATTATAGTATTTCCTGTCACAAATCGAAATTCCTCATAATCTTCTTTGAACCAATTTCCAAAACTCGAAATCCCCTTAGACAGTTAATATATTAACATCAAAATCCATCGTTAATGAATCGATCCTTAAAAGTTGCAAGCCTTGAACATCGAAGTTTAAAATTTGTCATTAAAATTAATTGCTAAAATTTACTATTATCGAAGTCATACAAATTTGATTATTAAAATCATGATTTTTACATCGTTATTAAAGATAGTTATCCAACATTTAATATCTTAATTAAAATTTCATGAAATTAACATTATTTATCCCAATTCGGCGAGTTCGGGCCACGAACTATCTCTTCACCTGACGTCTTGGCAGTATTCTCATGTCGAAGTTCCGTTGCATATTCCCACAAAGATTAAGAAAAATTAAAAATTACTAAAAGATTGACATCGCTGGATTCTTCTTATGGAATCTGACTGTCCGTGTGTGCATGTAGGTGTGGACATACCACACCCCGTTCTGCATCTGATGTGTGCAAAGGACAACTTCAATATTGATTGATTTATTTCATGTAAATGCCAAGCTCGGTGATGTGCAATTAGGCGTGTGTGATTGTGCCTATCGATTGGTCGGCGATAAAAGTCAGAATAGTTGTTTAGGGTAAGTTTTCGATTTTCCTCACTAATTTTTATCCAGTTAATTTAGTTTCAGACTTATCTGAAATTCAGTGATAATCACACAAACTTAACGCGCTATATTGTAAGTTTTATTTGGCTAGGTTTCGCAATAACAATTTTTACTTTGGATTATTTCAGGATCTCAGTTTCTAGGGACAGTTGTCGGTGGAAGAAGGAAATTGCTCCATGGTTCTTCCCAGTTTTTGGGCCTGATTTTACCAACAAACATTTTCAAACGGTATCGGTATTGGAGTTCACAAATAAAATCATTTTGTATCTTATAAAGTGGAGTTTTTTATCGATTCTCTCTCTATTCTACGCAAGAGGATGTTGTTGGGAATTATTCGCAGGTGGATTGATGGAAACTTCTTTCAGTGATTATCTCGGCTGCGATGACATTTGAGTGCCTGATTTTTCTCTGATCACGACTCTGGAATTTTCCCTCAGGTCCTCGTCGCCTCAACCACAAGAAGGAAAATATTGTTCTCTATAGTATTAAAGAATTAATCTTATTGCTGATGCCAACTACAGATTTCCTCCTGGATATTTCAAGTTAAGTTGCTAGAGGACATGATGGCCGATGCTAGCGTGGAAATTCTCTTTTTATATCAAAAAACCATTGGTATTCGGAATTCAGAGGGAGTTTAAAGGGTTCAATGTAAAATAAAATTGTTCGTGTATTCGCCTTTATTTACTCATAAGATTATTTATCGTCGCTTAGAAAGTTATCTTAATTTGTTATTTAAATAAATTCTATTTTGCTTTTGGATTTGGGTAGTGGAATGTGGGTGGCGATCATAAACGCGGGTGAGTTTATCTGTTACCTCATATTATATTAAGAATATTTTTATCTCCATATTTATTAAAAATGATAGCAAAACTTTAGGGATTTTATAATATTTGGGGGAGTTATCGTATTTACTTCAATCAATTTTTTTTCTCGCAGATATTTTTGTTGAATCTAAATCGTATAGATCATTGTGACGGAATCATTGGGAATCCGTAAGGATTAGCTTCTCCTATTTTGCGTTAGAATTGAAGCAATTCAAAATTTTTATCGAATTTCTTAACGTAAATTGGGGTGGTTCTTAATTTACCTTTTCCTTTTGCATTAAATTTCTAAACATGGTGTTGGGGATTACATTAATTATTATATTTGAACTTCGACTTGATTTAATAAAATTACTTCCGTGGTTTATAGTAATTATGCTATCATATTGAGTCCTACTATAACCTTACATATTTAAACTAATCTACCTTTACTTGGGTAACAATATTGGTCCCCGATGTGAAATTAGTAATAACTAACTGCTACCGTCATTTTAGGTTTACTCAAATGATTTTTACTTATCTAGGCTATTTTGGAGACTATGACAATGAAAATTTACAATGATTACCCTATTGGTTTTATTTACAAAACAACAGCTTAACGTTCATAATAAATTTAAAATAACAACTACTTGAATCCATAATATAAATTCGTAACCCTAGCTTAAAATTATTAATTATTACAAGTTCATGACAACCGCTCAATGTCTACGACTACTTTAAATTCATATCAATAGCTTGAAATTTATGGTTACATTAAATTCATAGTAATAGTTTGGATCTATAGTTGATTTAAATTCATAACAACGATTTCAATTTTCTATTTCCCCGTTACCTTTCCCTGGTTGGCCTTAGGCGCATTGTGTTCATATTATAGTTAATGAGTGCCCACTGGACTACTCGTATGATGATTTTTAGCCGTAGGTAAGATAGTTTAGGCCGAGTTTATGGGACTTGAGAGACGATGAAATAGCCAAAAGACCACATCCTTATCCCTCTCTTCCCCTATACGGAATAATATTGACGTTCCGACTCCTGCGTTCCGCACGCCGGAGTCTTCACGGGCACGGATCATTGGCAATATTCCATGCACTTACATGAATCCAAATAGTATGTTTGATTTTAATAACTTGTAATGTGTCCTTGGCTGTGGGCCGTAAAAATTTCGACAATAAAAACAATTTATGTATTATAAATAATTTATTAAAAGACAAGTATAAATTACCCAATACATTAATCAAATCAACAAAAATTCAAAGAAAATCATAAATATATCGCTCTCCTCACGCCGACACCCAAGCAGAGCTCCATCGAGGTTGCGAGGATGTGACGTGGGAAGAGTTTTCATATAAAACTCTCACTTACATCTTAAAATAGATTTTAAAGTTTCAAGTTGGAAAAACTGATTAAAATTGTGTAAAAATGAATCGGTATATATACCTAGTGTACGACCCTAACCTTGAGTGTTCTTTCTGATTTAGTAAAACAAATTTTGACCTTGAAATTTTCTGGTATATTCTAATCTTTAATTTTATTATTTTGAGATTTTATTGACAATTTTTTCTTTAGATTTTAATTGAATTATTTCTAATTCAAATTATTTAATTTTTATATCATTTCATGAAATCTCGCATTTTATAAATTGTCAAATTTGGGTCAAACTCGTTGGGTTATCGTGTTATGTTTATATTTAATTGGTGCGGATCTTGTTGCATTTGTTATTATTTTAATTATTTTTGTATTTATAATTTTATGTTAACTGTTTTTTCTTCATATTTTGGTTGGGTTAATTGGTGTTGTGCTAGCTTTGAATTTAAATCTGCATGTTATATTTGCATGTGTGTTACCGATTCATTTAAACATTTACGAGGCCGTCTGTGTTCTAGCCCAACAATTTTAAAGTAAATATTAATAATAAAAGAATTAATAGTAATAATATTAATAATAATAATAGTAATAATAATAGTAACAATAATAGTAAAAATAAAAGTAATAATAATAATAGTAATTCTACTACAGATAAATATGTATGATATCAACATTAATACAACCTAGTTAATACTTAATTAAAATTGATACTCAACAAATAAAAATAAACTAGTAAAAATGTAAAGATCAAATTAAAAATTTATTTAATTTACATGGTAGCAAATCTGCTTATAATAAGCTCTTCTTAGTTAAGTCAACAAAATATGGATAACTTCCTTCTTCTTGTAATCCCTGCTCATCTGCAAGTAAATGGGCAAGTCAACATTGAGGAATCTGCACAAACAATACAATCATCTAGACATTTCAAACCAGACCCCTTAACCGATTCGTAATGCATCCGTACAATTTCTTCAATGTTGATTCCAGTTATTTGATAGATTCGTGTTTCCAAAAATTCAGGAGCACAATATGAAAGCTTGTTCTTCATATTCGGAAAGAGCTCTTCCATTATCATCAGAATTGTTTCGAATACGTATGCTTCAGTAGGTACATGTGTGCCACCTGGCCCACTTTTTGGTACCCCCACTCTCTATATTTTATTTTACATAAACACAACAATTATAAAAAAAATATTGAATACGAACAAGAACATATATAGGTATACATTTAATAATTCAATGAACAGTTGGATGATCTTTTATTTTTAATTGAATTATTTCCAATCAAAATTATTTAATTTTACTTCCACTTTTCATTAACTCTTGTTCTTTTAAATAAATTAACAATTTTCAGTCAAATTTCTGTGTTCTTTTGTTATTTCTATGTTTATTTCGTGCTGATCTTGGTGCATCTTGTTATTATTTTAATTTATTTTTATGTTTTTGATTTTATATTTTAATTATTTCTTTCTCGTATTTTAAGTTGCTAACTTGATGTTTTATAGGTCTCTTTTAAATCTGCCTGTTATATTTGCATGTTATTTCCAATTCATTTAAAAAAACTCAGTTCTGGCCCAACAGACATCCCATCAAAATTATTAAATATTTTAGAGGTAAATTTTATTTATGAAGAATAATGTAAATATGATCGTTATAAATTTTAATTAAATATATTGTTCAAAATTACTGACTCATTCTACAGTTTTCGTGACAAATTATTTAATGAAAAAAACACCTTAAGACCGGGTTCAGATTTTTCCTGGCACTGGTTATAGTATCAGTTGGTAGACTACTTCTTCTTTCATCTCGATTGCTGTCTCACTGACTGCGTTAGTGGGGTCTCGATTATTCATATTTCCTGTTGGGCTAAGACCCATAGTTATTATTGAAATAAAATAAATTAAGTGATCAGAAATGAATAAGTAAGTTCTCTTACATTTTAAACCTCTGATACGTACCATAATATTTTTTTATGTTAATGCTAGTTCATCCATTACAGGGTTAAGGTTTTCCGAATATTGCGTAACATAAATAAGTTGCATACATTTGCTGGGTACTGATAAGGAAGAACTTTGCATCAGTGTCAAAGGAATGGCTACTAATCCCATACAGTACGCGCATAACAATTATTACCACTAGGCACACGTCAAAAAATGACGTTCAAACTGTGTACTAGTGGGTGGAAGGTTAACAAAAGGTGAGCTTCTCTACAAGAACTGCTAATGCCTTAACCTTCCGTGGGTTCAAGGACTACCGTAGAAGTTTATTGTCCAACTCTTAAGTCCCTTTCTAAACTATTCTTTCAGTTATCTTGAAACATTGTGAATTTAGTTACTAGGTTTTTCAATTCATATAATTAATAATGAACTAAAACTACAATTGTAACTACAAACAATCACAAGTTCAGGTTAGTCATATCATAATACAATGATGTTAATAGAAGTCAAATATGAGAGTAAATTGTCCCAATAAACGGACTTCCTTCAATTTACGGTTGCGAGCCCTTTCATGTTTGCCCAGTCACGGATTCGATGGCGGCGGACGTTATGGGACCGGCGCGGCCATTGTATTAAGTCCGGAGAAGGTGCGTAGGTGAAGGCCCATGTCTCGATCTTGGAGGTATCTTTGGTTGGAAACAATTCAGTTTCGGCATAAAATGGCATCCAGGCGAGATCCGAGTGAATCTGTAGCTTCGTTTACAAGGCCGCTATGGTGCAGGTCTGCTAACGTATTTTTACTTTTAGCGACGATTTTCTGAATTTTTCAAAGTCCAATTTGTGGTCTTGAACTAGATAAAAGGATATGATTTTGATTACTAGTTGGTATTTACGTGAAGTTTTCACACAGAACGATAATATTAAAATCAATGACTACACGTTAGCACTGTTAATTATCTCCGGGTTTAACGCTTTACGGTGTCATCTAGCTTTCCCTATTAGTCTTTAATATTTTTGTTTGTAGCTGTCAATCAATTTACGTGGGTGTAAACCTGTTTATTAGGGTGGTTTTTCATGTTACATGTTTGCAGCTATAACGAGGTCGTAGGATAGCATGTGATAATGATAGCGATTAAGTTGGATCCATGGGTTGGCAAAGTACAAAGACAACATCAGCAGATCAAAACCACTGTCCATAATTTATAGTCGTAATCAACAATTATCAAGTTCGCCGTGGAACTATAATATCAATAAAAATTATCGTGGCAATTGTAGCAATTCACAAGATAACCTAAAGTGGGTAAAATAATAATCGTATAAGTAATAATAATAATAATAATATTGGTGAAATAATAACAATGCTATTTATTTTTAATGGGGCCACAAAAGTTGTGATTCAGATTTATAATAACCCTCCTAAAGGTACAATAGAAATAACAGTAATTGTATTCATAACATATATTATCCATAATAACGTTAATAATTATTTTAATAAATTAAAAGTACAGTATTAATAATAATATTAATACTCTGATTTTTAAAGAAGTTAAAGATTTGTGCCGAAAGTTCCTAACATAAAAATATTATGATCCTTAAAATGATGAGTTATTAGTCTCTAAAATAGGATTAATTAAATATTATTAACTATATAAAAGTGTAAAAATTCTTTTTGATTAATATAATTAACACTAGTATATACATGAATTTCTTATTTTATACTATGGGTTTTCATTATGGCCCTTAAAAATCAAGAATTTAGGAGATATTTCGATATGTACTATATATTTTATTATTAATTTAAGGATAAATCTAGTAATTTAAGGATAAGCCCTGTAGTTTCTAATTTTTTATTAGTTAATTTTATTTTCATACAAAATAAATTTCTACTCCTGAAATACCAAAACGAATCTATGATCGAACTCCATCTCGACGGAGTGTCATCACATTTAAATTATAATTTCAAATTCAAAATTAGCAATTCAGTAATTTGAAATTCTACGAGTGGTTATAAACCACGGACTGTAGTGTCCATGAGAAGAAGAAGAGTTTTCCCCCCGGAAACCTTATCGCCCGACCATTTATAGACTGAGAGTGACATGAGGAAGGATCAAAATCGAATAACATAAAAGGAAAAATAAATTGTTTAGTTAGGATGAAGAAGAATTTAGAACCAAAAGAACGTTGATGCTATCACGATAGACCTCATTAAATGACTACTGTTATGTTGACCTGAAATCACTAAGAGAAGATTAGGCAATTTTGAAATAGGCAAAATTAAAGGACAATTGAACGTATTCTTAGAGGATAGCGTATTTTACAAATTCTAGTATAAAAATTCGAATTTTGTTAAAGGTGAATAAGAGACATCATTACCAATTAAGATAGAATTTTAATCCATTTTGTTATTTTACTAAGGTTATGTTTATAAACTTTAATATTGAAAATACGCGTATTAAAATGCAATCATTTGTTATTATATTTTGCCAACCTTAATGTTTATTTATGATGCTTTTCCTATTTAATAAATAAATCGACGCAAACCTAATAATATGTAACTTATTATTAATACTCGAGGAAACATTTAGACCAACTTACCTTAACCTCATTTTGGTTTGTAACCGTCTTATAGATTTTTTTTATAAAATTATTATTATTACTTATATTAATTTTATATTATTAATCTTATTATTATTTATTATTATTACTATTGATCGATATCATTGTGTCATTAGTATTTTATCATTATATTAGTATTATTAATATTATTATTATTAGCATTATCATTATTATTTCTCTTATTGTGCAATCCTTTTTAATGTTATTTCACTCTTATTATCATTACTTATGTTATTATTATTATTATTATTATTATTATTATTATTATTATTATATAATAATAATATTATTATTATTATATTATTATATTATTATTATTATTACCGTTGTATAATTCTGTATCATTATTATTATTATTATTATTATATTATTATTAATATTATTACTATTAAATTCTTAAAATCCTTACTAATATTACAATTATTATTGCTATTAGGTTACATTAGGTTTACGTTATATTAAATTTTGAAGTAATTTAATGAAAGGGGAATGATCGGTTAAGAAGAGAATTTATTTTCTTTTAAGGGGAAATTATCGAATAAGAACAGGTTTGTTGATATTTTTAAGAGGTTGTGCCAGTTGAATTTTGTTATTTTAAAGGGAAATGATTGGTCAAGAAATGAATTTATTTTAAGGAATTTCAAGAAATTTATTCGGTTGAATATCGATATAAATCGGTGTTTTATGAAAATAATGAATATAGCAGAAATATTGTCATTTAAAGAGAAATGATTGGTTGAGAGTAAAGGCTATCAAATATATCAGTAAGATTTTGGTTAATTTTAATGATATTATTGGAATCTGAATAAAAAATACTATACTTGTTCGGTTCTAAAAAAAATGTTTGATTAATGTAATTATTTGTATTCAAGTATTTATTTGATTTTATTATTTGTAATTTAATTAAAATGACTAGTATTTAAAAAATTTATGTTACCCATTACTTATGTTGTTATTGACAATTTTCTGAATAATTTAAATATATATGATTATTTCTACGAATGAAGAGAAATTGTACAATTAATTTCATTCAACAAGTATCTAGAACTATTACCTAACAATCTTAAAATTTTTAAAAATCTAAAAAAATTTTTTCAATTATTTTACAACTCAGTTAATTTAATTAAATGATAAGTACTATTTTCTTTACAATTTGCTACTGTGTTGAAACTTTTTTTAAAATGTTTTTTCAAAGTACTAACAAATTTTATTAAAGATATATCAAGACTTGTCAAAA
The DNA here is from genome assembly GCA_022537955.1 of Schmidtea mediterranea. Lineage (NCBI taxonomy): Eukaryota > Metazoa > Platyhelminthes > Tricladida > Dugesiidae > Schmidtea > Schmidtea mediterranea. The sequence continues at coordinate 3,853,616 of CM039679.1, read as the reverse complement.
ATTATAAATCTTTAGTAATTTTAATAAGTATACTCAATAACTACTATTTTCTTACCAATTTGCTGAAGTCTTATTTTAAATTTCTTCAAAGTACTAACATTATTTACAGATTAAGAGGTTTTATTTAAAATTTAACAACTTAAAATATTTATCACAACTTTAATCAAATTCTAATCACATGATAATCATAATTTAAGGATAAGTGTTATTTTTACAAAAACAAGTATTTTACAATAATTAAACATACATATTTGGATTTTTAGTAGATTTTATCGGTATCTATAAGTACCTGTTCCGTGTAGTTTTTTAAGCTTTGTTAGAAATTAAACTTATTTAGTGGTTGGTCGATAATCATTTAACTTCTAGTAATGTGGTAGATATTATTTTTTTTATATCAGTTTCATTCAAATCTTTAGCATTTTTGAGTTAATAATTTAAGAGTTGAATCATTTTCAATAAATATATGAAAATTTATTCCATGTACAATGAAAGTAATATATGTTTTGAGAAATTAATTTAAGAATATTTTCTAATCAAGTTTCTTTCACTAGCAATTAGATTAACCACTATTTGTACTTACTAATTAATTTATCATTCAGTAAACAATAATAGTTGGGGGTGAAAAGATCAGAAAATCTATAAAAATAAATTTAAGTAATTATTTGATGAGTTAGCAATTAATTTATTTAGGGACGTGTGAAAATTAAATGAAAAGGTTGACATTTATCTTTGAAAATAACTTTTAGTAATTATTCATTGTTGGACGCAATTAAAAATCTTACAGAAATAGTAGAAAAATTTCAAAGTCTTTTAACTAAGTTTTACAAAATGTTAATAAATCACATACAAGACTTGTAAACCAATAAATTTTTATTCAGAAAAAATACAACACTTGATTGGCTTCAATTATTAATAATTTCTTGATAGCAATCAGGTAACTAAGCAACCAAAAAATTTACCAATTTGGAGACATCAATGATCGATAAAAGGGTAGAGAAGTTAATAAAATTTGTAATTGAAATTGTATTTCTTTTGATTGTTCAAATTTTTATGTGCTTTTATTTAAAGATTTCTTGGTCAGTAAACAATTTTTATATTGATTTGTTCGGTAACTAGTTATTAATAACATATTGTGAGTGTGTGAATAACCAAGTATTTTAAGGGGAAATTATTGAGAGAAAATTTTATTTTTTTAAGTGGGTTAAGTTGGTTGAATATCGGTGTTCAAAAAGTAAATATTATTTAAATATATCATTTTAATGAATAAGTAAATTATTCAATACCTAGTATGTATATAGAGAGTTGTACAGTACTCGGTTATTTGTATACAGTACCTAGTGATTGTTGTTCAGTTATTAATGAATTATTCATTGTGTATCAGTATTCAGAAGTTGATAACAAGTAAATATAACAATGGATTTGGTTTCAATGAATTTGATTAATTATCGCTTGATAACAACATGGTAACTAAGCAACCAAAAAATTTATCAATTTGGAGACATCAATGATCGATAAAAGAGTGAAGAAGTTAATAAAATTTCAACTTGTATTTCTTTTGTTCAACCCTTTATGTGATTTATTTCAAAATTAGTTGGTCAGTAACCTATTATTATTATTTGTTGGTTTAGTAATTAGTTTTTGATATTGATTTGTTCAGTAACTAGTTAATGATAACATATTGTGAGTGTGTGAATAACCATGTATTTTAAAGGGAAATGATTGAGAGAAAATTTTATTTTTTAAATGGGTTAAATTGGTTGAATACCAAGAAGTTGATACCAAGTAAGTGAACTTTTTATGTTTTCTGAAAGTATTATTATTATAATTATTATAATTATTATTATTATTATTATTATTATTATTATTATTATTATTATTATTAATATTATTATTATTATTATTATTTTTATATTATTATAATTATAATTATTATTATAATTATTATTATTATTATTATTATTATTATTTTATTATATTATTTTATTATTATTATTATTTATTATATTATTATTATAATTATTATTAATTTTATTATTATTATTATTATATTATTATTATTATATTTATTAATATTATTATTATTATTATTATTTATTATTAAGGATGGATTGCTGCAGGTGGAGATGGTTGCTCTTGCGAATGACTACTACCTACCTTAGCAATACTATGTCACACTGAAACTCGAAAATTTAATTTAATAAAATTTTTTGAAAAAATTTTTTGAAAAATTTCTTTGAAAATTTGATCGTTATCAACATGTATGAAAAGTCATAGTAAAAATTATACTAAAAATTTGATTGTACGATTACATTAAAAATTTTTTCAATACAAAACATGTATAAAAAAGTCATAATAAAAATTATACTAAAAATTTGATTGTAAAATTACATTAAAAAATTTTTCAATACAAAACATGTATAAAAAAGTCATAATAAAAATTATACTAAAAATTTGATTGTAAGATTACATTAAAAATTTTTTCAATTAAAAACATGTATAAAAATTTCATTGTAAAATTATCCTAAAAATTTCATCTTTAAAAATTTTATATAAAAAATTCATCGATAAAATTATACTACAAATTCTATTTAAAAATCATATATAAAAAATTTCATTGCAAAATTATGTTAAAAATTTTATTATTTAAAAATATGTATAAAAAATTTCATAGTAAATTTATCCTAAAAATTTCATCTTTAAAAATCATGTATAAAAAATTCCATTGTAAATTTATGTTAAAAATTTTATCATTTAAAAATATGTACAGTACTCAGTTATTTGTATACAGTACCTAGGGATTGTTGTTCAGTTATTAATGAATTATTCACTGTGTATGGGTTATCAGTGTTCAGAAGTTGATACCAAGTAAATATAACAATGGATTTGGTTTCAATGAATTTGATTAATTATCGCCTGATAACGACAAGGTAACTAAGCAACCAAAAATTTTACCAATTTGGACACATCAATAATCGATAAAATAGTGAAAAAGTTAATAAAATTTCAACTTGTATTTCTTTTTGTTAACCTTTTATGTGATTTATTTCAAAATTAGTTAGTCAGTAACCCATCATTAATATTTATTGGTTCAATAATTAGTTTTTGATATTGATTTGTTCAGTAACTATTTATTGATAACATATTGTGAGTGTGTGAATAACTAAGTATTTTAAAGGGAAATGATTGAGAGAAAATTTTATTTTTTAAGTGGTTGAGTTGATTCAATATCTGTGTTGAAAGAGTAAATATTATTTAAATATGTCATTTTAATGAATAAGTAAATTATTCAATGCCTAATATGTATATAGAGAGCTGTACAGTACTCGTTATTTGTATACAGGACCTAGTGATTGTTGTTCAGTTATTAATGAATATTCACTGTGTATGGGTTATCAGTGTTCAGAAGTTGATACCAAGTAAGTTAACTTTTTATCTTTCTGAAAGTATTATTATTATTATAATTATTATTATTATTATTATTATTATTATTATTATTATTATTATTATTATTATTTATTAATATATTATTATATTTATTATTATGTTTTATTACTTTTTTTATTAAGGATGGGCTGCTGCAGAGTGGAGGAGATGGGTTGCTCTAGCGAATGACTACTACTTACCTTAGGCAATACTATGTAACACTGAAACTCAAAAATTTAATTTAATAAAATTCTTTGAAAAAAGTTTTTGAAAATTTCTTTGAAAATTTGATCGTTATCAACATGTATAAAAAGTCATAGTAAAAATTATACTAAAAATTTGATTGTAAGATTAGATTAAAATTTTTCAATTAAAAACATGCATAAAAAATTTCATTGTAAAATTATCCTAAAAATTTCATCTTTAAAAATCATGTATAAAAAATTCCATTATAAAATTATGCTGAAAATTCTATTTAAAATCATGTATAAAATTGATCGATAAAACTATACTAAAAATTTATTTAATAATTTTATCATATAATATATTCGACTCTTAACTTTAAAATTCTTACTTATGTAACTTATCTTTTGACCCTCTATTTACTTTAAAAAATTCTTACCTAATGTAATTTGCCTACTATCACTGCTTTTAAAATTTTCAGCTTTAAAAATTTCTCTTGTGTAACTTAACTGTTGACTCTATTTAATTTTAAAAAATCTTACTTAACTTACATACTTTACTCTAGGCACCTTAAATTACAATTTAAAACCTTAATACTTAAATTTATTCTAAACGTACTTTAAATTACTCGATGTACCTTAAATTACTTTCATAACCATAGTTTCTTAATGACCAAATGTAACTTAAATTGACTTCGACCATTTATGTTACAATTTAATTTACCTTAATGTACTCTAATGTATCTTAATTTACTGGGAACCTTAATTTATCTAACATCCTTCTAACTGATTCTAATGTACTTTAATTACTTAAATTTATTCTAAATTTACTTTTAATTACTCTTATGTACTATTAAATTTAATTTAGGACCCTTTAATTACCTTAATTTACTTTAATATACTCTAATGTATCTTAATGCTTACTTTAAATTTTATCTTAATTTATCTTTAGTTTTTAAATTTTTTTTAATCTAGAGCCTAAATGTCTCTATGCAAATTGTTGTGAACAAATTTATCAGTGATTTTCAACAAGCCTATAAAATACCCACTGTCAATTTTTATCGTAGGCGATAGTCAAGCCTTTTTATTTTATGCCTTATATTTACCATATATAAGTAGTGTAACAATATTGCATTGTTATATTACGAGTTTAAAATATCCCATGACTATATCAACATCATTAGGCGATTTGAGCCATTTTAAATTTTATGCTTTTATTTATCTTAGGGATTCAAGCCAAGTTATTTTAGTCTTTTTCAAAAAATACCCCACTGACTATAGTAATGATTGAAAAAATTTATTCAAAAAAATATGTTCATTTTATTCAAAAATTCACCAAAATTGAATTTAAAAAAATTCGCGCCAAAATACCCGAAAAAAATTTCGAAAAAGAAATACACACAAAAAAAATTAATTAAAATACACATACAAAAATTTGGGTGAAAAACACAGCAAAAAATGTTAATCAAAAAAAATGTGCACACATAGGAAAATTAACATTATTTTCTGTGAGTTTACATCATATGTTAATTCATGATACACACGCGAAAATAATCTCTAATAAAC